>JARQOC010000006.1:475557288-475608368 GCA_033576535.1 Allobates femoralis | reverse complement strand
CCCCCCAGCATTTCCTCCGGTTCGCTCTCCACATTCGACTCAGTCACAGAAGAATAAGTCTCCAGGCTCCTCTCTTCCCACCACATGCACCGCTGACCGCATCCCCTTACACATACTCCAGCCGCTCTCTCTGGTGGTCGCCACTCACCTAACCAAAATCTTCAATCTCTCCCTCTCTTCACCTCCACTCGATCATTACTCCATTATTAAAGAAAACTTCTCTCGACCCATCCTGCACAAATAACTACAGACCAGTCTCCACTCTCTGCCTTCATCTCTAAGATCCTGGAGCTCCTGGTCTACTCCCGCCTCACCCGTTTCCTCTCCACTCACTCTCTTCTAGACCCATTAAAGTCTGGCTTCCGCCCCCTACATTCTACAGAAATACTGGCTTAAGGCTGGCCTGGCCTCTCTGTTGTCGTTCCTTTGTTCTGTTTCAACCTTGGAGCTTGGGTTCGTTTGCCTCCAAAAGGTTGCAATGACTCTCGCACTAGATGGTTTGGTGCGGGAAAAAACCCTAGTTTAGCAGAATTACTGCTTAGGTTGTGAGTTTACATCTGTATGTCAGTTCCCTTTGCCTCCATTCACCTTCTGTCCTACCTATCCCTCCTGTTATAGTGTGATTCTAAGGATCTCTTCTCTTTGCTTATCCCTTGCCAAATTAATTTATTCAAGTGTATATGTGAAGCAATGTGAGAATATAGAGGGCTCACGTATACTAGTGGGTGCTCCAGTAAAAGAACAGTCTGATGAAATAGTATAAACTGGGCACACCAAATTAAAAGATGCAGATTCCACGAGAGGATTATGGTGCAAAAAAACGTGTTATTTTTATTTTCGCCACACAGCACAAAAACCATAGACCAACGTTTCGGCTCGCAGGCCTTCCTCAGGGTACTGACAAATCAAATTTCAAAAACACATAATATAATTAGTAATGTACATCTAAACATCTGCACTTGTGAAAATGGAGTGCCCGTGTGGGTTCGCCGTATAGTGCCAAATGAAGAAAATAACACTTCGTGTTGTGTATAAACTGTCGTGCTATGACTAGTTGTGAGTGGGGTCATCTAAGAACACTACATCTGTGCAAGTGAAAAAAAGGGGAAATGATATCTGCTATATGATGTGCAGCTACGTCAGAGTATGAGGATATAAGAAGGGCAAGGTAGGAATGAAGGGGTTAAAAATGGATCAATTACAGGAAATGTATTTACCATGGATGGTACTGGTGGTAGGAATCTTTTAAACTGGAAAATTCACCAGGAAGATTTTAGGTATCAGTCCTATGGGTGAGGGATAACATGGAATTTTTTAAGGTTCTGAAGTATACCAAGAAGAGAACTAACAGGTATCTGCTAAGGTGTCAAGAAAAAGAAGGTGGTGAACAGGTGTCCTCTCATAGTATTTAATAATAAACCACTGGACCGAGAAATAAAACAAAAAGTCTGAAAAAGGGAAGGAAGTAGCATTAAATCTAAGAATAGAAGGGGTTCTACTGTGGAAATGAGGTGCCAGCCACTATATCAATTGCAAGTATGAACACCATGTTGAATGAAGAAAATATCCCAAAATAGTTATACCAAGTGATATTTTATAGGCAAAAAAAGGGATAGGAGTAAATAAAGAATGGTGGCATAGCCTAGAGAGGAATGAAAGAATTAGTGGAGAGGGTACCTCAAAAGGAGATTATCTATAGGTAATGGGTTCAGACCAGTCAAATACCAAAAATTGGTAAAGTACACAAGATGCTGGAAAATTCTGCATAGGATAAGTACGATTAGTTAATGCAACCAGGCTAATCACTTATAGGAAAAGAAATAGCAAAGATCATATAGTTACCTAGTAATTCATATACATGACTTGGGCACATCTATATGAGAAGGAGTTCTATCAGGGGTTAAAGATGGAAACAGTGAGAGGAGCGAAAGAAACAACAATAGGGGGGAGGGGGTCATGTAATCAAACAGACCTGAGGACGCAGAGACAAGGCTCAGTGAATGCGTAACCTAGGAGAGAAATGATATGTTTACACAAGGAGAGATAAGGAAGGGGAATCGTCGCCTAGAGCGTATCATACCTTTGATGTGTCTCTTCAGAGAGTCAGGGAGATGTGCGGTATGCGTGTGTGCACTCCCGCTCTATAAGGGGAAGTGGGGAGGGACGTAGTGACGTCCCATCCGGTGTTTGGACCGCACAGAAGTGCGGCCGACAGTAGGTGGCGCATGCGTGGTGTAATAGGTGTATCTGGGCATGCGCGAGTCAAATAACAGAGAATCTCCGTTCTTAAGTGCAAGAAGTGCTACTACAGGATCGCAAAAGTGCAGATTCTTTGTGCTTTAGTGAAGCTTGTGCCATTCAACAGGATATGCTTTCAATAATGCATCTATAAATACAAAAAAGGGAAAATTAGTAATCAGTATAAACGGCAGAAACACTTGATGTTAGAAAGAATGACATTACCAAGGGTTTGTAGGAGCTATAAAAGCAAGGTGAAATATACAAGCATTATTAATATATTGACTGGGAATACACTTGTCAGTGGTTATATCGATATATATCATTATATATAAGGTCATCATTACATCATGAACGTCCCTTATTAGTGATTACATATATAGGAACAGTGTACTAAAATAGCACAACCAGTTAAATACACATGAGAGGAGACAGATTCAAGTATCTATATACAAGGCTTCAAAGTCATTGACCTTGGTATGGAGGGAACGATCATTAGCTATGTGACCGGGGGAAACCTTCGTCAAGGAAAAAAATATATTGTTTAATTCAATACATCAAAATAGTTCATACTCGCGATTCAGTCCAAGGGGTTCTAAGCTTTGGAGAGTATGTATCCAGTAGGCCTCCCGCATTTTAAGCCTCCGGATACGATCACCCCCTCTCCTTAGGGGAGGAATTCCTTCAATGATCTGGAAGTGTAGCTGTGATACGCTATGGTTATGGTGTATAAAGTGATAAGGAATTGGCAAGAGTGTATTTTTACATCGAATCGTGGACTTATGCTTACTTATGCGATCACGTATATGCTGCGTGGTTTCGCCGACATATACGTGACCGCACGGGCATTTAATCAAGTAAACCACATGGGTGGATGCGCAAGTAAAAAAACCTTTAACTGGGAAGCGTTTTCCAGTGCGGGGGTGGGTAAAAAAGTCGCCCTTAATCACGTTGTTACACTGATTGCAACCAAGACAAGGGAAAGTCCCTTTCCGTTGAGTTTGTAGAGTTGTTTGTTGGAGTATCGTTTTATTGGAGCCTATGTCAGCACGTACTACCGTTTGTCTAATGTTAGGTGCTTTTTTATGACAAAATAGTGGTCTACTGCCAAATTCGGGGATGTCAGGATAACTAGTCTGAAGTAAGTGCCAATGTTGCAGTATAACACCCTGAACAAGTTTATTGAACGGGTGATATGTAGAAATAAATGGTACCCTAGGACCGGGAGAAGTCTGACCAGTAAAAGTGCTAGGACGGCCTCGAGCGATATGATCAGGGTATCCACGATCCCGGAATTTGGCAGTCATTTCTTTATGTCTGGTTTCCCTCGTTTCAGGATCAGAAACTATGCGATCAATCCTGACATGTTGGGACCTAGGAAGAGAGGTCTCAACATGTCGAGGATGGCTGCTGTCATAGTGAAGTAGGCTGTTCCTGTCAGTGGGTTTTACATATAAATCAGTCGTCAGAAGTCCAGTGGAGTCAATGGTGACTAGAGTATCTAGAAAATTGATATGTTGTTTGTCATGATGAATGGTGAATGTGAGATTGGGGACCAGAGTATTGATCTCATGAAAAAAAGAATAGAGTGATGATTCAGTTCCTTGCCAAATGAGAAATACATCATCAATGTAACGGCGCCAAATAAGGACGTGCTCCGTCACACCGGGATGATTATAGATGAAGTCCTGTTCAAATTTACCCATAAATATGTTAGCATAGGGTGGGGCTACATTCGCCCCCATTGCTGTGCCCGTTTCTGGAGATAGAATATGTCTGGTCAGACTTCTCCCGGTCCTAGGGTACCATTTATTTCTACATATCACCCGTTCAATAAACTTGTTCAGGGTGTTATACTGCAACATTGGCACTTACTTCAGACTAGTTATCCTGACATCCCGAATTTGGCAGTAGACCACTATTTTGTCATAAAAAAGCACCTAACATTAGACAAACGGTAGTACGTGCTGACATAGGCTCCAATAAAACGATACTCCAACAAACAACTCTACAAACTCAACGGAAAGGGACTTTCCCTTGTCTTGGTTGCAATCAGTGTAACAACGTGATTAAGGGCGACTTTTTTACCCACCCCCGCACTGGAAAACGCTTCCCAGTTAAAGGTTTTTTTACTTGCGCATCCACCCATGTGGTTTACTTGATTAAATGCCCGTGCGGTCACGTATATGTCGGCGAAACCACGCAGCATATACGTGATCGCATAAGTAAGCATAAGTCCACGATTCGATGTAAAAATACACTCTTGCCAATTCCTTATCACTTTATACACCATAACCATAGCGTATCACAGCTACGCTTCCAGATCATTGAAGGAATTCCTCCCCTAAGGAGAGGGCTTGATCGTATCCGGAGGCTTAAAATGCGGGAGGCCTACTGGATACATACTCTCCAAAGCTTAGAACCCCTTGGACTGAATCGCGAGTATGAACTATTTTGATGTATTGAATTAAACAATATATTTTTTTCCTTGACGAAGGTTTCCCCGGTCACATAGCTAATGATCGTTCCCTCCATACCAAGGTCAATGACTTTGAAGCCTTGTATATAGATACTTGAATCTGTCTCCTCTCATGTGTATTTAACTGGTTGTGCTATTTTAGTACACTGTTCCTATATATGTAATCACTAATAAGGGACGTTCATGATGTAATGATGACCTTATATATAATGATATATATCGATATAACCACTGACAAGTGTATTCCCAGTCAATATATTAATAATGCTTGTATATTTCACCTTGCTTTTATAGCTCCTACAAACCCTTGGTAATGTCATTCTTTCTAACATCAAGTGTTTCTGCCGTTTATACTGATTACTAATTTTCCCTTTTTTGTATTTATAGATGCATTATTGAAAGCATATCCTGTTGAATGGCACAAGCTTCACTAAAGCACAAAGAATCTGCACTTTTGCGATCCTGTAGTAGCACTTCTTGCACTTAAGAACGGAGATTCTCTGTTATTTGACTCGCGCATGCCCAGATACACCTATTACACCACGCATGCGCCACCTACTGTCGGCCGCACTTCTGTGCGGTCCAAACACCGGATGGGACGTCACTACGTCCCTCCCCACTTCCCCTTATAGAGCGGGAGTGCACACACGCATACCGCACATCTCCCTGACTCTCTGAAGAGACACATCAAAGGTATGATACGCTCTAGGCGACGATTCCCCTTCCTTATCTCTCCTTGTGTAAACATATCATTTCTCTCCTAGGTTACGCATTCACTGAGCCTTGTCTCTGCGTCCTCAGGTCTGTTTGATTACATGACCCCCTCCCCCCTATTGTTGTTTCTTTCGCTCCTCTCACTGTTTCCATCTTTAACCCCTGATAGAACTCCTTCTCATATAGATGTGCCCAAGTCATGTATATGAATTACTAGGTAACTATATGATCTTTGCTATTTCTTTTCCTATAAGTGATTAGCCTGGTTGCATTAACTAATCGTACTTATCCTATGCAGAATTTTCCAGCATCTTGTGTACTTTACCAATTTTTGGTATTTGACTGGTCTGAACCCATTACCTATAGATAATCTCCTTTTGAGGTACCCTCTCCACTAATTCTTTCATTCCTCTCTAGGCTATGCCACCATTCTTTATTTACTCCTATCCCTTTTTTTGCCTATAAAATATCACTTGGTATAACTATTTTGGGATATTTTCTTCATTCAACATGGTGTTCATACTTGCAATTGATATAGTGGCTGGCACCTCATTTCCACAGTAGAACCCCTTCTATTCTTAGATTTAATGCTACTTCCTTCCCTTTTTCAGACTTTTTGTTTTATTTCTCGGTCCAGTGGTTTATTATTAAATACTATGAGGGGACACCTGTTCACCACCTTCTTTTTCTTGACACCTTAGCAGATACCTGTTAGTTCTCTTCTTGGTATACTTCAGAACCTTAAAAAATTCCATGTTATCCCTCACCCATAGGACTGATACCTAAAATCTTCCTGGTGAATTTTCCAGTTTAAAAGATTCCTACCACCAGTACCATCCATGGTAAATACATTTCCTGTAATTGATCCATTTTTAACCCCTTCATTCCTACCTTGCCCTTCTTATATCCTCATACTCTGACGTAGCTGCACATCATATAGCAGATATCATTTCCCCTTTTTTTCACTTGCACAGATGTAGTGTTCTTAGATGACCCCACTCACAACTAGTCATAGCACGACAGTTTATACACAACACGAAGTGTTATTTTCTTCATTTGGCACTATACGGCGAACCCACACGGGCACTCCATTTTCACAAGTACAGATGTTTAGATGTACATTACTAATTATATTATGTGTTTTTGAAATTTGATTTGTCAGTACCCTGAGGAAGGCCTGCGAGCCGAAACGTTGGTCTATGGTTTTTGTGCTGTGTGGCGAAAATAAAAATAACACGTTTTTTTGCACCATAATCCTCTCGTGGAATCTGCATCTTTTAATTTGGTGTGCCCAGTTTATACTATTTCATCAGACTGTTCTTTTACTGGAGCACCCACTAGTATACGTGAGCCCTCTATATTCTCACATAGCCGTTTTTTTCAGAGGAGCTCCGTGTAATTGAAATGTCCTTTCAAACTTTTTCGTATGACAATGAATACACCAATACTATCCTCTCAAGAGTGAGGAAACCTAAAGAATTTCTAGATACTCCACCGGAGGAAACGCGCGCAACAAGCTTCGAGAGAGAGCTCAAAAAGCAAACAGCATTGGATCTTCACTACATTACCCTAGCCGAATATCATCGAGCCCAACGTATTCCACGAGGCCTTCGTGTTTCCCTACGTCCGACCCTTTTTTCGGATAATGAAGCTTTTTGTCTCAAATTTGAGAGTATCCTGAATAAGTGCTCTATGGACCTGATCTTATTAACCATCGAATTCTTACATGACGAGTTGGAAAAACTCAGTGAGAGCGTGGTGACCTTGGAAGAACAGTTGAAAGATTCACTACCTGACGCTGACTTTGAGAAGGCCAAGAAAAAAGCAGTGACGGCTAATAACGAGTTCAAAAAGACCTTACAAGCCGAAAGAAGGCGAAATCCAACCGGGATAAAGAGGACTACGATAAACAACAGGTTTACAGATGGCGATCTGTAGAGCCGCTACCACCAAGATCTGGTTACTACTCCTCATCCGGCTCAGAAGGAGAATATGGACACCCACATCCTTATGCACCATATCCTCACTTCCCTCCCCAGTATCCTCCTCCTCCTTTTTTGGTCGACGCCCGGCACGAAAAAGACACGGAGGAGCAAGAGGCGCCCCAGGCCCTTCACGGATGGTGACGAGGTCACAGGTGGGTCCCAACTGGTATACAACATATCCTCATATAACCTCTCCCCGGCTGAACTTCATGTCCTGCAGAAAGGACTCTCCTTTAGCCCTACACCATCATTTAGTTCCTTTCAGCTAGAACAGGAGCTTAATAGATTTTTCAGGACCCTCAGGCTCAAAGCCCATTTTTTAGCTAACCCATCCCCTCCGCCAACCAATGTCGGCAATACTCTCTGCCTTAAAGATCTTGGACTCTCGGTCCCAAGTTCCTTTATGCCTCCCAAGAAATATCACCCTATCGAAGCCTTTGTCGAACTGGTAACACGGGGCGTTAAGGGGATCGAAAATAAGATTCATAACGGGGACTTAAGACTAAAACATAACTTGACTGCTGATGAGTCTAGAGCCCTGAAATCTATTAGAGATAATTCTAAGATAGTAATAAAACCAGCAGACAAAGGCGGCGCTTTAGTTGTGTTGGATAAAAGTTATTATGTCACAGAGATACGTTCGCAACTATCAGACAGTATGACTTATGAGGCCCTAACAAGAGACCCTACAAATGACATTCAGAAGGTTATCAAAGGGGTGGTTGACCAATACAGGTCAAATGGGGTAATAGACCAGAAATTGGCCGATTTCCTCATTAATCCACATCCTATCACACCAGTCCTGTATACTCTCCCCAAGATCCACAAGAACCTCACTAGACCACCAGGGAGACCCATCGTGGCATCCACGGACTCGGTCTTATCACCACTTTCACAGGTTCTTGAAAAAATGCTCAGCCCTCTTGTTCCAACCCTCAAGTCATACATAAAAGACACTAACGCGTTTTTGGGTATGATCAGAGATTTGGGTCATGTTTCTACTGACTCTATCCTTGTAACCATGGATGTGAATAGCCTTTACACCAGTATAGATCACACAATGGGCATTGCTGCGGTCCGATGGTTCCTTGACCAACAGGTTGATTATGACACCTCTCAAAAAGAGCTGTGCATCAGCCTACTGCATATAGTACTTGTAAAAAACTTTTTTCTGTTTGAAGACATATTCTATCTCCAGAAACGGGGCACAGCAATGGGGGCGAATGTAGCCCCACCCTATGCTAACATATTTATGGGTAAATTTGAACAGGACTTCATCTATAATCATCCCGGTGTGACGGAGCACGTCCTTATTTGGCGCCGTTACATTGATGATGTATTTCTCATTTGGCAAGGAACTGAATCATCACTCTATTCTTTTTTTCATGAGATCAATACTCTGGTCCCCAATCTCACATTCACCATTCATCATGACAAACAACATATCAATTTTCTAGATACTCTAGTCACCATTGACTCCACTGGACTTCTGACGACTGATTTATATGTAAAACCCACTGACAGGAACAGCCTACTTCACTATGACAGCAGCCATCCTCGACATGTTAAGACCTCTCTTCCTAGGTCCCAACATGTCAGGATTGATCGCATAGTTTCTGATCCTGAAACGAGGGAAACCAGACATAAAGAAATGACTGCCAAATTCCGGGATCGTGGATACCCTGATCATATCGCTCGAGGCCGTCCTAGCACTTTTACTGGTCAGACTTCTCCCGGTCCTAGGGTACCATTTATTTCTACATATCACCCGTTCAATAAACTTGTTCAGGGTGTTATACTGCAACATTGGCACTTACTTCAGACTAGTTATCCTGACATCCCCGAATTTGGCAGTAGACCACTATTTTGTCATAAAAAAGCACCTAACATTAGACAAACGGTAGTACGTGCTGACATAGGCTCCAATAAAACGATACTCCAACAAACAACTCTACAAACTCAACGGAAAGGGACTTTCCCTTGTCTTGGTTGCAATCAGTGTAACAACGTGATTAAGGGCGACTTTTTTACCCACCCCCGCACTGGAAAACGCTTCCCAGTTAAAGGTTTTTTTACTTGCGCATCCACCCATGTGGTTTACTTGATTAAATGCCCGTGCGGTCACGTATATGTCGGCGAAACCACGCAGCATATACGTGATCGCATAAGTAAGCATAAGTCCACGATTCGATGTAAAAATACACTCTTGCCAATTCCTTATCACTTTATACACCATAACCATAGCGTATCACAGCTACGCTTCCAGATCATTGAAGGAATTCCTCCCCTAAGGAGAGGGGGTGATCGTATCCGGAGGCTTAAAATGCGGGAGGCCTACTGGATACATACTCTCCAAAGCTTAGAACCCCTTAGACTGAATCGCGAGTATGAACTATTTTGATGTATTGAATTAAACAATATATTTTTTTCCTTGACGAAGGTTTCCCCCGGTCACATAGCTAATGATCGTTCCCTCCATACCAAGGTCAATGACTTTGAAGCCTTGTATATAGATACTTGAATCTGTCTCCTCTCATGTGTATTTAACTGGTTGTGCTATTTTAGTACACTGTTCCTATATATGTAATCACTAATAAGGGACGTTCATGATGTAATGATGACCTTATATATAATGATATATATCGATATAACCACTGACAAGTGTATTCCCAGTCAATATATTAATAATGCTTGTATATTTCACCTTGCTTTTATAGCTCCTACAAACCCTTGGTAATGTCATTCTTTCTAACATCAAGTGTTTCTGCCGTTTATACTGATTACTAATTTTCCCTTTTTTGTATTTATAGATGCATTATTGAAAGCATATCCTGTTGAATGGCACAAGCTTCACTAAAGCACAAAGAATCTGCACTTTTGCGATCCTGTAGTAGCACTTCTTGCACTTAAGAACGGAGATTCTCTGTTATTTGACTCGCGCATGCCCAGATACACCTATTACACCACGCATGCGCCACCTACTGTCGGCCGCACTTCTGTGCGGTCCAAACACCGGATGGGACGTCACTACGTCCCTCCCCACTTCCCCTTATAGAGCGGGAGTGCACACACGCATACCGCACATCTCCCTGACTCTCTGAAGAGACACATCAAAGGTATGATACGCTCTAGGCGACGATTCCCCTTCCTTATCTCTCCTTGTGTAAACATATCATTTCTCTCCTAGGTTACGCATTCACTGAGCCTTGTCTCTGCGTCCTCAGGTCTGTTTGATTACATGACCCCTTCCCCCCTATTGTTGTTTCTTTCGCTCCTCTCACTGTTTCCATCTTTAACCCCTGATAGAACTCCTTCTCATATAGATGTGCCCAAGTCATGTATATGAATTACTAGGTAACTATATGATCTTTGCTATTTCTTTTCCTATAAGTGATTAGCCTGGTTGCATTAACTAATCGTACTTATCCTATGCAGAATTTTCCAGCATCTTGTGTACTTTACCAATTTTTGGTATTTGACTGGTCTGAACCCATTACCTATAGATAATCTCCTTTTGAGGTACCCTCTCCACTAATTCTTTCATTCCTCTCTAGGCTATGCCACCATTCTTTATTTACTCCTATCCCTTTTTTTGCCTATAAAATATCACTTGGTATAACTATTTTGGGATATTTTCTTCATTCAACATGGTGTTCATACTTGCAATTGATATAGTGGCTGGCACCTCATTTCCACAGTAGAACCCCTTCTATTCTTAGATTTAATGCTACTTCCTTCCCTTTTTCAGACTTTTTGTTTTATTTCTCGGTCCAGTGGTTTATTATTAAATACTATGAGGGGACACCTGTTCACCACCTTCTTTTTCTTGACACCTTAGCAGATACCTGTTAGTTCTCTTCTTGGTATACTTCAGAACCTTAAAAAATTCCATGTTATCCCTCACCCATAGGACTGATACCTAAAATCTTCCTGGTGAATTTTCCAGTTTAAAAGATTCCTACCACCAGTACCATCCATGGTAAATACATTTCCTGTAATTGATCCATTTTTAACCCCTTCATTCCTACCTTGCCCTTCTTATATCCTCATACTCTGACGTAGCTGCACATCATATAGCAGATATCATTTCCCCTTTTTTTCACTTGCACAGATGTAGTGTTCTTAGATGACCCCACTCACAACTAGTCATAGCACGACAGTTTATACACAACACGAAGTGTTATTTTCTTCATTTGGCACTATACGGCGAACCCACACGGGCACTCCATTTTCACAAGTACAGATGTTTAGATGTACATTACTAATTATATTATGTGTTTTTGAAATTTGATTTGTCAGTACCCTGAGGAAGGCCTGCGAGCCGAAACGTTGGTCTATGGTTTTTGTGCTGTGTGGCGAAAATAAAAATAACACGTTTTTTGCACCATAATCCTCTCGTGGAATCTGCATCTTTTAATTTGGTGTGCCCAGTTTATACTATTTCATCATATATGTGAAGCAATAACATCGGAAAGAGTCAGATATAGAACTTCTCTTGAAGAGAAATGGAGCAGAAAGTGACTTTATTGTTCAGCACAAACTCTATATTCAGTACAAAGGAAGGTCCCAACAGGGTATCGCCCTGAACCAATTACGGTAGTCTCTGGACCATCACATAGATAAGTCCTAATTATACTGTCAAATATGGTTATGTGTTCCCTCCCAGGTATTCTCCTCATTCGCCAGGGTGTTCTCTTGGGAGGTGTCATGCTGCATCCTTTGTTCACTTCTGTAACCAGTTCCAAGTAGTTATCTCAGGATATAAAGTAACACACGAGTGCAGTTATCTAATAATGTGTGTATATCAAGGTTTTCATAATATATACTATATTAAAGTGTAGGTATAGATAACTAAATAATAACTAATATAACACACACACATATATATATATATATATATATACACATACTAGATGGTGGCCCGATTCTAACGCATCGGGTATTCTAGAATATAGAAATAGAGATTGCATGGGGAAGGCGGTGAGGGCTGAATTGGGAGGAACTTTGAAGGAGCGGGCGGGGAAAGGACGACGTGGCAGGGGGGAGGAGGGAGGACAGAGCAGCAGGGTTGAGGAGGATGGAGGACAGAGGAGGTAGCTGCGGGGTGTGGGAGGATGTAGCAGCACAGGCAGGGGGAGAAAGTTGCGGCAGGGGGAGGATCGAGCACAGAGCGGCAGGGGGGAGAAGGACGGAGGACGAAGCGGTGGAGTGGGGGAGGACGGAGCAGCACAGGCAGGAGGAGAATGGAGGATGGAGTGGCAGAGGGGAGGAGGACAAAGGAAGGAGGAGGAAGCGGTGCGGTGGGGGAAGATGGAGCAGCACAGTCAGGGGGAGGACGGAGCAGCAGGGGGAGGATGAAGCACAGAGCGGCAGGGGGGTGGAGGACAGGATGAAGCAGCGGGGTGGGGGAGGACAGAGGATAGAGTGGCGGAGGTGAGGAGGACAAAGGAAGGAGGAGAAACTGGTGGGGTGGGGGAGGATGAAGTGGCACAGGCAGGGGGAGGACGGAGCGGCAGGGGGAGGACGAAGCACAGAGCGGCAGGGGGGAGGAAGATGTAGGATGAAGCGGTGGGGTGGGGGAGGATGGAGTAGCACAGGCAGGGGGAGGACGGAGGATGCTCATATGATACTGCTAAAACAACTGGAATAGGGAGAGAAGGTAGGTAAGACACGAAAGGAAGAGGGGAAGACACAGATAAATCATATAGCTCTGTGTAGAAATAACTCTAATTCCCAGGAAAAAAAACTGTTAGGGTACCTTTACACGCCGCAATATCTGCTGGGAATCCTGACGGCGATATGTCGCCCTGAAACTATTGCCGTCAAATTGCCTCCCAGTTGCGGCGTGTAATTGGGGAATTTGGCGGCGATAAATCGCCTGTCTCCTGGTTCCTGATTTCAGAGCACTGCTCCAAAATCAGCCGCAATCATGAAGGCGAGATTTCCGGGTTTTGGCATGTGATAGGGCGATAGTGATGGAATCTCCTATTGATTTCCCGTAGGCGTGTCACAGCGTGCTGGAGTCCGCGCCCCGTCTGCGATGATTGGTGGTGGCTACTGTGTTCCCATTGGATGTCAGTTCACAGGGCGCCATATCTGATGAGTTGTCCGTTCAGCACCACACACAT
Organism: Allobates femoralis; assembly: GCA_033576535.1. Classification (NCBI taxonomy): domain Eukaryota; kingdom Metazoa; phylum Chordata; class Amphibia; order Anura; family Aromobatidae; genus Allobates; species Allobates femoralis. Next base: position 475,594,824 of record JARQOC010000006.1, on the reverse strand, counting down.
CTTCAATGGCGTCATGTATTAGCCAGCCTTCCAGAGCAGGCTGAGCAATAGTAACGCTGTTGCGTTGTCCAATCAGCGTGTATGGGGCACTGTGTAAACCACTGTGGCACGCCTATCTCCTCGCCGCGCTGAACATGTACGCCCACATTGCCTTTGGAATTGCGCTGTGTGAAGCAGCGATGGAATGAGTCAAGATTGTTTCCGCTGTAGGTGAGGCGATTTCCGGAGCGACACATAGCCTTACTTTCAGGACGAGATTGCGTTGTGTAATGCCGCCATCGGCGATCTGAGACGACCATGAAAAACATGCATGCGCACCTTAGATCTCCTCATATCGCCAGAAGATATTGCGTTGTGTAAAGGTACCCTTAGGGGGATAATCCTGTGGTACAATAGGAACCCACCAGGAAAAGAAGGGGGTAGGTTTCTTAAGTAAATAATCTGTGTGGGAAAAAACTCCTGGACAGCAATTGTACGGGAGGACCCAGGAAATTACCCAGGTGAGAGGAAGCTCGGGAAAAAAAGAAACCCCAAATGCAAGCCCTACCAGGCACTAAATGCAGAGAAATTGCAGATATTCCACACATTTTATAAACTGCTATAAACATGTTAATAACTAGTATATGGTTATTGGTGACCAATACTAGATGTGCAGTCCCTTAGGAACGGTAAGGTAAGCAAAAAGAGACTCAATATTACACATTAAAGTCAACACAGTCTAGTGGAAGGTGTGGTCTTTGACCCCTCCCTGATTCCCAGTCTTCCCCGTCCTCTTCTTCCTTTCTGAGTCCAGACAGTGGGACCTTTGGAAGGACAAGTGACGCTTAGTCTTAGATCTTAAGGTGTGGGTAGAGCCTGTAGACTTCTTATCTCTGCCCACTGGAACTCTAACCTGACCCCTACAAAGCCCCAACTTATATGTGAAATTGACATGGTGTACCGTGCAGCAGAAATAGCGGCTCTCTCATTCAGTTCCCATGATACCTTTGAGAAAACATGGACACCTTGGATATGCTATACAACGACCACGGATTTCATAAAAACCTCTATCTCAGATTGACTTTTTTTTTTAAAACCTCTTTTTATTGGTATTTTCAATAATATATAATTACAGAAAAGATAAACATTTGTTATATAAACAAGTATATCATTATGGATTAATGTATCTGCAAGTACAATTTAACAGGTTCTGTTTTAAAAGTATTACATAACATAACATAGTTCACTTTCTCCTACCAAGTCAGAGTTGTAAATATCCTACTTTAAGGTTACACTTTCAGACCTGTTTCAAGACATCTTACATTTTCAATTTCCCCAGAGTTCCCCCTAAATCTTCCAATAGGTACCACGAGGTCCCTTTGAGTGGGTATAGTATCTGACGAATCTCTTCAGTTGACATTTGGGATTCCATAAAGCCCCTCCATTTTCCCATGAATGCTGTGGTACCATTTTCCTTGTCCCGAAGAACTTCCCTCCTGTCTACTTCCAACGCTTTCTTTAAACCTGTCATTACCTCTTTTTTCCCCGGCATCTCTGGTTTAATCCAATATGTTAGTAGCAATCGTTTTGCTAGTAATATTAAAGTGTGAGCTAATTTCAGCCCCACCCCCCTACCTTGTGGTGCTTCTATATCTTGGAATACCCATACTTTCGGGTCTAAATCAAAGGTGATCTTACATACTTGTGAACATATATCTCCAATCAATTTCCAAAATTCTTGTACCTTCGGACAATTCCAAACGCCATGTATCATGTCCGTCTTTGATTGGTCACATTTAGGACAACTAATTTTCCTGTCAGGGTTGGTTGTTGATGATGGAATATTAAAACCATAGACTAGCCCATGAATTATTCGGAAGTGTGAATCTCTCCACTGCTCATTTATTACATTATGTCGTACCTTGTTCCAACCTGCTAGGATTTGTTCCTCCACCATGTCATGCTCTAGGTATTTACGCCACTGTTGAAAAGGTGTCGTTTTTCCTCTGGGTAATAATATTTCTCTCAGTGTCCCATAAATCTCAGATATTGTGAGTTGGTATAAGTCTAGTGTTAGTAGTCTGTCCCAGACATTGCTTTTAGCTTCTTTTGTTAGGTCTTTCAAATTGGCCATGATATGGTGCCTCAGCTGCAGGAACTGTAAATCTTGCGCACCTCCCAAATTATAGGTCTCTATCACTTCATGTTTTGTCATCCACCTGGCTCCTGGCATATAAATCAAATCGCTCATTTTATGTATCCCTTTTTGTTTCCATTTGCCAAAGAGAGCATTTTCCCTTCCCATTGGAAAGTCCGGAAAGGCCCAAGGGGTTAGGTACTTGGACACCTTCCATGACAGACCACACTTTTTCCTAACTGCCTTCCACGACAAAATAGTGTCTCTGAAGACTGCTGACAATTTTATATGAGTTGGTAGACCTTTCATTGACGTATGGAGTAGTGATCCCCTATCCCAAGGCGCACAATATGCCTTCTCTAATTTTTTATCTGAATACCTTTCTGTGTCTTTAATCCACTCAGTTACATGTCTAAGGAGACATGCCAAGTTGTATCCTCTGATGTCGGGGAAATTTGTACCCCCTCTCTCCTTCCCTCGAGTCATGATTCCCAGTCTCAGTCTTGATCTTTTGCCCTTCCACAGAAAATTAGTGAATGCTCTATTTAACCTGGCTATATCCGCCCTTTTCAAGAGTAGAGGTAGAGTCTGAAGAGGATATAGGAGTCGAGCAAAGCTGATCATTTTCACTAAATGGCTGCGTCCCAACAAAGATATTGGTAGCTCCATCCATTTTTTTAGCTCTTTCTCAATTTTTTCAATGAGCGGGCCGTAATTAAGGGTATATATTTGCTCCGACGTCCTTCCCAGTCTCAGTCCCAGGTACTTGACAAAAGATGGCGCTATTGGTATGCCTATTTTTCCCAAGACACCTCCTCTGTCTTCCCCTCCTCTGATTTTTAAAAGTTCACATTTTTTTTTGTTCAACCTGAAGCCCGAGAATCCACCGTAACACTCTATTGTATTTAGAAGTGTAGGGAGATCCCTAATTGGATTGTTCATGAATAATACTATGTCATCCGCAAATAGAGCAGATCTCAATGTTTGTTCTCCCACTGATATGCCTTCAAAAGGGTTACCATTATTTATGTATCGTGCCAGTGGTTCTATAGCCAGGTCGAACAAAAGTGGAGATAACGGACACCCCTGTCTTGTGCCCTTCTGCAGTGGAAATGTGGGGGATAGAAAGCCCGGCGTATGAACTCGGGCTGTTGGATTGGAATACAGAGATCTCAGATATTGTCGAAATCTCCCCTGTATCCCTATGCGATCCAATACCAGACCCAGCCATGGCCATCTCACATTATCAAATGCTTTTTCTGCGTCTAAAGTGACCATGGCTGGGTCTCCCGCTCCCTCTTTATTTCCGAACCGGACCACATCCAGTGCCAAGAGGACTTTGCGCACATTTGTCACTGCTGATCTTCCTTTTATAAATCCCGTTTGATGGCTTTCAATCAGATCTGGCAATACCTTCGCTAATCTGTCCGCCATTAGTTTGGAGAGTATCTTCAGATCAATGTTAATTAAAGATATGGGTCTAAAATTTGCTGGGTCCTCAGATTGACTTAAGAGACCGAGATATCCTCTCGCGGACGCATCACTCATCCCCAAACACCCCTACTCCCTTCCTAATTTTTCCCTTTGTTGATTTTTTCCTTCCTATAAACTCTCTTATTTCAATATCGTATCTTTACTTAATGTTTTTTCCTCTACTATAAATCCAACTGAGAAAAATGATACATTGAATATGTAGTATGACTATACCTATGAATATTGAGATTATAGACGACAAATACTACAAATTTTCTCTTATGCCAGGAAATGATTATTTAGTTGTTTGATTGTAATCCTCTGCTGTTCAATAAAAAGATCATTAAAAGTAAAGTAAGCTCTTTTGAGAAGGGTCACCTTTATTTTTTGCTTTATTAATTGTATTGTATTTTTTACATTGATTCTATGCTCGTATTGTATCCAACTAGTGTACTGCATTTTCTCTCCACTGTAATTACTGTATTGTATATTTTCCGTATTCACACCACTGTATTGTAAAGCGCTGCAGAATATGTTGGTGCTATATAAAGATTTATTATTATATTATTATCTTCAACTTGATTAACTGTTCACAATAATAGTATTATTGACCAAGGGTGCCCAAACTTTTACATGTCACTGTATACATTTATATACACACACTGTTTCTACATTACTCCATTTTGAAGTTCCGTCAAGGTTATATGATTGATCACATGATCTGAAAGGCCCTGGATCTGGTTACGGTTGGTGGAAGGTCCATCAGCTGCTCATTCTGGACAGGGAGCCTATGTGCAGGTCCCGGTAGCTTAGTATCTTGCCTTGCACTGATCACATAGTTCAGTGTGGGCAGGAGGAGAGAGGGTAGTTATGTCATTGATTAGGAAGGACACTTTCTCAGCATTCTCCTCTATCACGGGAAGCTGCATCTGGTCAATAGGAGAAACTCACTTATTAGCAAGATTTTTTTCTTCTTCAGACTATGTCTTATATGGAACAAAGTCTTTGAAAATTACTCAAAGGTTGCCGTAGACTTCATGCACGGAAGCCCACAATTGCGTCTCCTATCAATGATCACTGGCTCTTTTAGGAGCATCAAAACGGGATTCTTGAAACATTGTAAAACAGCAATCCATATTATTATTGCCAGAAGGTGGCGTTCCATAGTAGCTCAAAACGTTGAGGAATGAGTGGGGGAAACAGACTTATTGTGTGGGATGGAGAGGTTATCCATCCACCATTACAAATACGTGAGGACACATATTATAAAACGTGGAAAGAGTGGACAATGTTCCATGACTCACTAGAATTTATGACACTTGCGGAAATTATTTAAACAGAGTAGGGTTGGGTAGAGTGGTAACCAGCATAACAAAAGAGAGACGTGGTGTTCCCTAGATGTCCTTCCCCTTAGTTCCCTTCTCTTTTCCTCCCCTTCAACTGAAACGCAGCATCTGTAGTTTGCGGTTCTGATCTGGCACAAATCCCATAGTCATATTAAAAAGCTCTTTGGAAAGCGATTATGACTTTGAGGAGTTCTTCCACTTCCTTACTGAAGTGCAAATGTTTTTTTTTTTGCTTCCTCACTCTGCTCTTTCTTTCCCATTGTATACATACCTAATGCAGAGGAATGTAATACAGTGGGGAAAAAATTATTTTTGTTAGCCACCAATTGTGCAAGGTCTCCCACTTAAAAATATTAGGTCGGCCTGTAATTGACATCATAGGTGACCTCAACTATGAGAGACAAATCCTGAAAATCACATTGTCTGATTTGGAAAGAATTTTTTTTTTTCAAATTTTGGTGGAAAATAAGTATTTGGCCAATAACAAAAGTTCATCTCAATACTTTGTTATATCTCCTTTGTTAGCAATGACAGAGGTTAAGTGTTTTCTGTAAGACTTCACAAGGTTGGCACACACTGTTGCTGGTATGTTGGCCAATTCCTCCATGCAGATCTCCTCAGGAGCGGTGATTTTTTTGGGGCCGCCGTTAGGCAACATGGACTTTCAACTCCCTCCAAAGGTTTTCTATAGCTTTTAGATCTGGAGACTGGCTAGGCCACTCCAGGACCTTTAAATGCGTCTTACGGGAGCCACTCCTTCATTGCCCCCCGGTGTGCTTGGGATCATTGTCTTGCTGAAAGACCCAGCCACGTTTCATCTTCAATGCCTTTGCTGATGGAAGGAGGTTTGCACTTAAAAAGCTCACGATACATGGCCCCATTCATTCTTCCATGTACACAGATCAGTCGTCCTGGTCCCTTGGCAGAGAAACAGCCCCAAAGCATGATGTTTCCACCCCCATGCTTAACAGTAAGTATGGTGTTCTTTGGATGCAACTCAGCATTCTTTCTCCTCCAAACACGAGTTGTGTTTCTGCTAAACAGTTCTACTTTGGTTTCATCTGACAATATGACATTCTCCCAATACTCTTCTGGATCATCCAAATGTTCTCTAGCAAACTTCAGACGGGCCCGGGCATGTAATGACTTAAGCAGGGGGACACGTCTGGCCCGGCAGGATCCGAGTTACTGGCAGCACAGTGTGTTACTAATGGTAGCCTGTGTAACGTTGGTCCCAGCTCTCTGCAGATCATCCACTAGGTCCCCCTTGTGTGGTTCTGGTTTTTTTGCTCACCTTTCTTGAGATCATTTTGACCCCACGAGGTGAGATCTTGCGTGGAGCCCCAGATCGAGGTAGATTATCAGTGGTCTTGTATGTCTTCCATTTTCTAATTATTGCTCCCACAGCTTATTTCTTCACACCAAGGTGCCTGCCTATTGCAGATTCAGTCTTCCCAGCCTGGTGCAGTGCTATCATTTTGTTTCTGGTATCCTTCGACAGCTCTTTGATCTTCACCATAGTGGAGTTTAGAGTGTGACTGTTTGAGGTTGCGGACAGGTGTCTTTTGTACTGAGAACAAGTTCAAACAGGTGCCAGTACTACAGGTAATGAGTGGAGGACAGAGGAGCCTCTAAAAGAAGAACTTACAGGTCTGTAAGAGCCAGAAATCTTGCTTGTTTGTAGGTGACCAAATACTTATTTTCCACCAAAGTTTGAAAAACATTTCTTTCCAAATCAGACAATGTGATTTTCAGGATTTGTTTTCTCGTTTTGTCTCTAATAGTTGAGGTCTAACTATGATGTCAATTACAGGCCGACCTAATCTTTTTAAGTGTGAGCACTTGAGCAATTGGTGGCTGACTACATTTTTTCCCCACTGTACTCAGGAAAATGTCTATGGAAGTGCTTATGATACACAGCACATGGCTATTGAAATGTACCTGACCGATGTAAAATGGTTCCTTTTCTTTGTGTTTTCTCTGTATGTTTTCATTTGTTGTATTCAATGAAAACTGTATGTTTTATAGTCCAGAAAATACAGTAAGTTCTAAAAAAAAATAAGTTCCCTCTTTCAATTATACAACTATGTTTTTTGAAAAATTTGCCAACAAAATATATAATTTCTCCTCATATGATTTATTTTTGATGGTAAACAAAACATGATTTGAATATTTCATTTTTCATATTTTAGTTCTGATAATGGCTTCTTCCTGTGTTAGTTTTTTTGTGCCTCACAATAATTGATTTCTGTACATTTCACACAATCTGAACATGAAAAAGTCTTCTCTCCTGTGGGAGATTTCTGGTGTATAGCAAGGGGTGATTTCTGCACAAAACATTTCCCACATTCTGAACATGAACAGGGCTTCTCCCCTGTGTAACCTCTCTGATGTCTAACAAGCTTTGATTTCTGTTTGAAACATTTTCCACATTCTAAACATCAAAAGGGCTTCTCAACTGTGTGAGTTCCCTGGTGTCTAATAAGACTTGATTTACATTTGAAACACTTCCCGCATTCTGTACATGTAAAAGTATTTTCCCCTGTGTGAGTTTCCTGGTGACTAACAAGATTTGATTCAATTGTAAAACATTTTCCACATTCTGAACATACAAAAGGCTTTTCCCCTGTGTGACCTCTCTGATGTCTAACAAGTACTGATTTATGTAAAAAACATTTCCCACAATCTGAACATAAAAAAGGCTTCCCTGCATGTTTTCTCTGGTGATTAACAAGACTTGATTTAAGTGTGAAACATTTCCCACATTCTGAACATGAGAAAGTATTTTCCCCTGTGTGAGTTCTCTGGTGACTAACAAGATGTGATTTAAACATAAAACATTTTCCACATTCTGAACATAAATAAGGTTTCTCCCCTGTGTGACCTCTCTGATGTCCAACAAGCTCTGATTTATATGTAAAACATTTCCCACATTCTGAACATGAAAAAGGCTTCTCCCCGGTGTGCAATCTTTGGTGACCAACAAGAATTGATTTAAAATTAAAACATTTCCCACATTCTGAACATGAAAAAGGCTTCTCGCCTGTGTGAGTTCTCTGGTGACTATAAAGATATGATTTAAGTGTAAAACGTTTCCCACATTCTGAACATGAAAAAGGTTTCTCCCCTGTGTGACCTCTCTGATGATTAACAAGTTCGGATTTCTGATTAAAACATTTCCCACATTCTGAACATGAAAAAGGCTTCACCCCTGTGTGATCTCTCTGATGGCTAACAAGTAATGATTTACGTGAAAAACGTTTCCCACAATCTGAACATAAAAAAGGCTTTTCCCCTGTGTGCATTCTCTGGTGCTCTCTAAGTTGTGTTTTCTGTACAAAACATTTTCCACATTCTGAACATGAATGTGGCTTCTCCCCTGTGTGACATCTCTGGTGTCTTCTAAGATGTGATTTCTGGTTAAAACATTTTCCACATTCTGAACATGAAAAAGGCTTCTCCCCAGTATGAACTCTCTCATGACAAACAAGATCTGATTTCTGTTTAAAATATTTCCCACATATGGAACAAGAAAATGTCTTTTTCACTGTGGGAATTTTTTCATGTTTAACAAAATATATTTTGAGGGGAAAACTATTACCATATTCTGAAAGTGAAAATGGTGTATTTGCTTTAAGAGCAGTTTCATTTGTGCTGCCTGTTTTATGACTATTTTCCTTAATAGTCTGTAATGATTCAGAAGAGAGAACCTGTTTTATAGGATTAGATGATAGACTTATGCTTTGAAGGGATGATGGGATATCTGGAGTACTGTCATTCACATCAATTGTATCCAGTGTGGTTTCAAGTTCATCTGATTCATAAATTGAAGATGTCAGATGTCCTTCTGATCCCCTGGTGCAGTCATCTGACAAGAATAAAACCAATTATTTTTTATTAAAATATACCTGAAATGTATATTTTTTATCATTTCTACTTACAATATCTATGGAAATGGCAAGTTACCCGTATTTTTCGTTTTATAAAACGCACCCCACATTTGATGAAAGGAAAGAGGAAAAAATCATTTTTAATGTTAAAGGGAACCAACCACCTCAGATCACCCTAATACACAGTTAGTACATGTCCCTGCACCCTAAGGATACCTTTCCAGCACTGTTTTTGTGTAAAATCTTGCATTAGTATAACTGATAAAAACATAGTAACATAGTTTTTAAGGTTGAAGGAAGACTTTAAGTCCATCTAGTTCACCCCATAGCCTAACATGTTGATCCAGAGGAAGGCAAAAAAAAACCCATGTGGCAACACTAAGCTCCACATTGGGGGAAAAAATTCCTTCCTGACTCCAGATATGGCAATCAGACTAATTCCCTGGATCAACGCCCTATCAAAGAATCTAGTATATATAACTGGTAATATTATAGTTTTCAAGAAAGGCATCCAGGCCCTTCTTAAATGTTAGTAGTGAGTCACTCATTACAACATCATGTGGCAGAGAGTTCCATAGTCTCACTGCTCTTACAGTAAAGAATCCACGTCTGTGATTATGATTAAACCTTCTTTCCTCCAGACGTAGAGGACGCCCCCTTGTCCCAGTCTCAGGCCTAAGAGTAAAGAGATCATTAGAAAGGTCTCTGTACTGCCCCCTCATATATTTATACATTATTATAAGATCACCCCTCAGCCTTCGTTTTTCCAAGCTAAATAACCCCAAGTTTAATAATCTGTCTTGGTATTGCAGACCGCTTAGTCCTCTAATGACTTTTGTCGCTCTTCTCTGGACCCGCTCTAGTTCAGCTATGTCTTTCTTATACACCGGAGACCAGAATTGTACACAGTATTCTAAGTGTGGTCGCACTAGTGACTTGTATAGAGGTAAAATTATGTTCTCCTCATGAGCATCTATGCCTCTTTTAATGCATCCCATTATTTTATTTGCCTTTGCAGCAGCTGCCTGACACTGGCCACTAAATGTGAGTTTGTCATCTACCCATACACCCAGGTCTTTTTCAGTGACAGTTTTGCCCAGTGTTTTACAATTAAGCACATAATTATACCTTTTGTTTCCTCTGCCCAAGTGCATGACTTTACATTTATCCCCATTAAAGCGCATTTGCCATTTAGCAGCCCAAGCTTCTAGTTTACATAAATCCTCCTGTAATATAAAATTGTCCTCCTCTGTATTGATTACCCTGCAGAGTTTAGTGTCATCTGCAAATATTGAGATTCTACTCTGTATGCCCCCTACAAGGTCATTAATAAATATATTAAATAGAAGCGGGCCCAACACTGACCCCTGTGGTACCCCACTGTTAACTGTGACCCATTCTGAGTGTGTTCCATTAATAACCACCCTTTGTTTCCTATCACTAAGCCAGTTCTTAACCCACTTACACATATTTTCCCCTATCCCCATTGCCCTCAATTTTATGTATCAACCTTTTGTGTGGCACCGTATCAAAAGCTTTTGAAAAGTCCATATACACCACATCCACTGCATTTCCTTGGTCCAGTCCAGAACTTACTTCTTCATAGAAGCTTATTAGATTAGTTTGACAGGAACGGTCCCTCGTAAAACCATGTTGATAATGGGTCATGAGGTTATTTTTGTTCAGATACTCCAGTATAGCATCTCTTAGAAAACCCTCTAGGATTTTACCCACAGTAGAGGTTAAGCTTACTGGCCTATAATTTCCAAGTTCAGTTTTTGTCCCCTTTTTGAATATTGGCACCACATTTGCTATACGCCAGTCCTGTGGTACAGACCGTTTTTATGGAATCTTTAAATATTAAAAATAATGGTCTATCTATGACAGTACTTAATTCCTGCAGCACTCTGGGGTGTATCCCATCCGGGCCCGGTGATTTGTCAATTTTAGTGATTTTTAGACGATGCCGTACTTCCTCTTGGGTTAAGCAGGTGACATTTAATTGAGACTTTTTGTTATCCCTGATCATATTGTCTGTCATGGGATTTTCTTGTGTAAATACTGTTGAAAAAAAGTCATTTAGCATATTGGCTTTTTCCTCATCCTCATCCACCATTTCACCCAGACTATTTTTAAAGGGGCCAACACCATCATTTTTTAGTTTCTTACTATTTATGTAGTTAAAAAATATTTTGGGATTCTTTTTACTTTCTCTGGCAATGAGTCTCTCTGTCTCAATCTTTGCTGCCTTGATTTGCTTTTTACAAATGTTATTTAATTTTCTGTATTTATTTAATGCTTCATCACTACCTACTTGCTTTAATTCCCTAAATGCTTTCTTTCTGTCACATATTGCACTTCTTACCGCTTTATTTAGCCATAGTGGTTTCCTCCTATTTCTAGCATGCTTATTCCCATAGGGTATATATTGTGCACAGGTCCTATTCAGGATGCTAATAAACATCTCCCATTTGTGTTGTGTACTTTTATGTCTCAGGACATCGTCCCAGTTTATTACACTAAGATCATCTCTCAACCGTTGGAAATTTGCCTTCCTGAAGTTTAGTGTCCTTGTGGCCCCTCTACTACACGTCTTAGTAAAGGATACTTGAAAGCTTATTAAGTTATGATCACTATTACCCAAGTGACCTCCAACCCGTATATTTGATATGCGGTCTGGCCTGTTGGTTAATATTAGGTCCAGCAGTGCCCCCCTTCTTGTTGGGTCCTGAACCAGTTGTGAAAGGTAATTGTCTCTCATAGTTTTCAAAAACTTATTACCTTTGCTGGAACTGCAGGTTTCTGATCCCCAATGTATTTCAGGGTAGTTGAAGTCCCCCATAATAATGACTTCTCCCTGAGTCGCTGCTTCATCTATTTGCTTTATGAGGATATTCTCCTCCACTTCCATTATTGTTGGAGACTTATAACAAACCCCTATCAGTAATTTATTATTTTTTCCCCCTCCCCTTATCTCCACCCACAGGGACTCTACATTTCCATTAGATTCACCTATATTATCACGCAGGATGGGTTTTAAGGATGATTTTACGTATAAACATACACCTCCTCCTCGCATGCACTTTATGCATCTCTCTTTACCTCTCTTCCTTCCTACTAGATTGTAGTTTATAAACTTACTAGCCTGGAGACATCTGGGCGTATCCCTCCTTCTGTTATACTTCAGGGCTGTGCATTCATTGCATGTCTGTGCTCCCCCTCCCTCTGTGCAGAGGAGATAACGATCACGCCCATCAGGGCAGGGCAGCAGGCACGGAGGGAGGGGGAGCACAGACATGCAATGCACAGCCCTGAAGTATAACAGAAGGAGGGATACGCCCAGAAGTCTCCAGGCTAGTAAGTTTATAAAGTCTTTATATCGGTTATACTAATGCAAGATTTTACACAAAAACAGTGCTGGAAAGGTATCCTTAGGGTGCAGGGACATGTACTAACTGTGTATTAGGGTGATGTGAGGTGGTTGGTTCCCTTTAAATGGGGTTCGCCTTATAATGCTAGTGTCCGTCTTACAATCAGTATATATGTCCTACAACCAGGTATATATATCCCCCTGCTGGTACACATAGCCTTCATTCTGGCACTGCCCCTCCCCCAAAGCTGGCACACTGTCCCATAAGGCTGGCACACTGTCCCTCATGCTGCCACACAATTAAAATAATAAACAATCATACTCACCCCTCTCCACGCCATCCCCGCTCTCTGTGCTGTGTCGGCATCTAGGTCCTGTGAGCAGCGCGCAGGTGATGACGTCACTCTGCAGCGACGCTCATAGGACCCGGATACCGGCAAAGACAGCAGGGATGGCGCGGATGGCGAGGGAGCGGTGAGTATGATCATGTATTTTTATTTTTAGCATTGTGAGACCCATAGTTATTGGGCCCCCGAGAATAAAGAATAGCAGCCAGCAGCCGCCCAGAGATTGGAGTATTTGTTAGAAGCGCCAATTCCTGACACTTTACTTGGCTGTTCCCAATGCCCTGGTGAGGTGGCATCTGGGGTTAATGACAGCTGATGATTGACAGCGTGTCATTAAGCCCAGATTGATATCGTTCAGGCCTTTATGACACCGGCACGTTATCAATCCTGTGAGGGAATATTTAAAAAACACAAACACAGAGAAAAATCCTTTATTTGAAATAAATCAGACAGCCTTCATTTTCCAATTTATTATTATCCCACATACCCCTCTGATGATAATCCAGGATGGTCCCACAAAGATCACTCACTACTGCTACATACAGATTCTTAAGAGAGGGAAAAAAAAGCAGATTTCCTGCAGAATCTGTAATCAGACTGACTGCTGTGAGCATCAGTGACGCCATTCACTGAGACGCTCGGAGCTCCCCTCGGCAGTGAACTTAGGTGACTCCCACTGCCAGCAGCGGAGTCACCTGAGTTCACTGCTACGAGGAGTGAATAATAAAGGGGTTATAATAAATTGGAAAATAAGGGCTGTCTGATTTACTTCAAATAAAAGATTTTTCTCTGTGATTTATTTCAAATATAGTATTTTTCTCTGCGTTTGTGTTTTTTAAATATTCCCTCATAGGATTGATAACGTGCAGATCTCATAGAGGCCTGCACGATATCAATCTGGGCTTAATGACACGCTGTCAATTATCAGCTGTCATTAACCCCTTCCATCACCCAGATGCCACCTCACCAGGGCATTGGGAAGAGCCGGGTAAAGCGCAAGGAAATGGCGCTTCTAACGAATACCAGCGTTCTTCAAAGTCTTGAAGTATAGGCGGTAACTCTGCATGACCATTCTGACTATATCTTCTCCATGGTGGTAAAAAAATTGTCTTTTATCTCAGGTTTACTATGTAGGTTGTGACTGAGGGAGACAAATTACTTGCATACCTGTTATCTTGTGTTAGGTTAGGCTGCTTTCACATCAGTGTTTATTTAAAATTCGCGGCAGATCCGGCAGGTTTGCTGCATCTGCCGTGTAACAGCTCACTTGCAGCAAGCCCCATTCACTTCCTACGGAACTTGCTGTCAGGTGCGTCAAGTGCGGTTTTGCCGGTTCCAGCACTTGCAGCAAGTTATAAATCGCTGCTAGCAGTTTTTATTTGTTCTGCCACAAGTGCCGGATCTGCCGGATCCGGCAAAACCACACTTGCCGCACCTGACTTTAAGTCCTATAGGGAATGAATGGGGCTTGTCACAAGTTAGTTGTTACGCGGCAGATGCGGCAAAGTTTCTGTATCTGCCACGAATGGGCAGAAATGCTGATGTGAAAGCAGCCTAACCTAACTCGGTCGAGTCCAGGTGAGGCGCGACAGCAGCAGGGCAACGATCTTGTTGGAGACCTTTATTTTGGCAAGTGGTGAATAAGCTGAATGCACGAGATCCCTTGTACACCTGATGAAGGCGGCTACCTGACTGTCGAAGCGCGTTGTGTGTGTTGACTAAGGGACATAATAAAGGATTAATAAGAATCCTCCATTATCTGGTTCCTCCAGCGCTCCTAAATGACTGCTTTTTTAATTTCTCATAGGAACTTCTTAAGATTCATGCGGTACAAGGATAATGATCCTTCAAAATACAGTACATTACAAAGTACTGTATGAAAATACATATCTTAGATCAGGGGTCTCAAACTCACGGCCCGAGGGCCGCATGCGGCCCCTGGGGCTTCACTATGCGGCCCGCGGCACCTTGGACAACTTAATGATGCATTGCTTCAGTGCAGTCCCCGCTGTGTGATGACTTCTGTCCGCAGATCTAACAAGCTCTGCCACTCAGCAAGATCAATGCAAGCTGCCAGCCAATGAGAGGCCCGCAGCTGACAGCAGAATATGACGTCACCTGCAGGCCTCTGGCTGATAGATTGCATTGATCTTGATGAGCAACAGAGCTTGTCTGGGCGGCGGCTGGAGGAAGTCTTAGCACAGCGGAGGCCAGAAGTCAGCACAGTGGGGACCGCGGCGGCCCCCTGCACTGGAACGATGCATCATTAAAGTGAGAAAAGTGTGAGTGTGTGTGAGAAGGTGTGTGTGAGACTGAGTGTGTGAGTGAGGATGTGTGTATAAGAAAGTGTGTGCGAGTTTCAGTGTGTGCATGAGTGTGAGTGTAAGAGTGTGTATGAGGATGTGTGAGAGTGTGTTTGAGAGTATGTGTGTGTGTGGGGGGGGGGGTTGTGTGTGGGTTTGTGTGTGAGTGTGATAGAGTGTGTATTTGAGTGTGTAAGAAGGTAAAACAGGATGGGGGGACATCACTATAAAAGTAGATCAGGATGGGGGGGCATCACTTTAAAAGTAGATCAGGATGGGGGACATCACTATAAAAGGGGATCAGGATGGGGGACACCACTATAAAAGGGGATCAGGATGGGGGACATCACTATAAAAGGGGATCGGGATGGGACATCATCACTAAAGGGGATCAAGATGGGGGACATCACTACTAAAGGAGATCGGGAAGGGGGACATCACTAGAAAAGGGGATCAGGATGGGGAACATCACTACAAAAGGAGATCAGTGTGGGGACATCACTACAAAAGGGGACCATGATCGATGGGGGACATCACTAGAAAAAGGGATCAGGATGGTGGACATCACTAGAAAAAGGGATCAGGATAGGGATCATCACTAGAAAAAGGGATCGGATGGGGGACATCAGTAGAAAAGGACATTACTACAGGATGGAGACATTACTACAAGAAAGGGATCAGGACTTGTACTTTACTACTTTGAGCAAGAAATTCTGGTATTACTAAAAATATCACTTAGTCCTACAAGAGATGCGGCCCCCCGCTATAAATGTTTTTCTATGTGCGGCCCACCAACCCAGCTGAGTTTGAGACCCCTGTCTTAGATAATAGTCCATCTCCTGCAGTGGCCATCCACAGCCTGAGACGCACAGCTAAAGAGGTTGAAGCAAAGTTTGGACCACATGTCAGACTCTTTGTAGAGCAGGATTTCTATGTGGACGACTGGTTGAAGTCAACACCCACAGACGTAGCTGTAATTAGTCTTTTTAAAGGAGCCCAAGAAATACTCACTATCTAATCTGAGGTTACACAAGATAGCTTCTAACAGCAAGAAATTGATGGAAGCCTTTCCTCCCGAAGACCACTCAAATCAAATAAAGAATTTAGAGCTTGGCACTTATACAGCGGAGCCTCGGACTACTCTGCGACATAAAAGCAGGAATTGTTCTGTTGTTCTTGTCCAATAAACATAATAGTGACGTCAGTTGACGTTAAGTCGGGAGTATTCTGTTCCAGCAGTTAATTCAGCTGCTCTAAAGGTACCGTCACACCTGGCGACGGGGCTGGAGTTGTCGGCGGCGACGGGCGGGAGCGCGCACGTTTTTGGAGCCCTGCCAGCGTCGCCATCCCCCATTTACATGGGGCGACATCTCCAGCGCCGCGTCGGCGATCTGACAGGTGGCATTGCCGCAGGGGTGTCTGAAGACCCCAGCGGCGATGCAGGACTATGGCCTGTCAGGTCGCCGGCGGCCATTTACATGGGGCAATGTGTACACATAGCCCCATATCGGCTGCCTTGTTTCACATCACTGATGTGAAACCAGACGACCTCTTGGAGGCGCCGACATCGCCCCTTTACATTAGGCGACGTAGGGGTGATTTCGCCGCCGATAGGCCATGCCCCTACGTCGCCTATGTAATCGGCGGCGAGGTCACCAGGTGTGACGGGCCTTTAGAGTTATTTTTGTTTGTATAAACATAATTGGCATCAACTGTTTGTTACTTGTACTTGCAATTAATATAATTCCTATAATTAATGTATTTATCTATAACTAATACAGTGCGGCATTACATTGATCAGTAACAGCACCACCTGCTGGTCATTTCATGCACATGTTTAGTTCAGCTGTAAGGAAGGTATGGGAAGTTTCCCAGAATGCATTGCGGTTTACCTCAGAGGCAGAAACCATTTTCATCTTCGCCTCAGATGAGAGAACATGTATGAATCCCTCACCTGCATCTGGCTCTATGTAAAGCTTCTTCAAGTATAAATGGTAAGATAGAATATGTAATGTCTCATACTGTATGGTTGAATATATAGGTTTATTTATCATTCTGTCATGTATTCTTATACACTTGTTGTATCACCCCATAATTTTACCTCATCCAGTCACATCTACATCTAATAAAGAAGGGTTATAGCTCAACAGCCTCATTCTTAATTGGAAGATAGGAAGGTTTAGCTGCATGTCTCATTACACAGTGGTAATATGTGTGAGGACAGTACAGGAGGACTACACCATCGATGAAGATGATTCACCCAGGGGTCTATGGGAACTCTGAACCCGGGGGTGGAGTTAGAGGGATGTCACTGGTGGCCTGCCCGGACCTGTAGCCCTGGTGGTCAACTGAAAATTGGGGAAAAGTGAAAGGGATAACAATCTCATGACGCCGCCTGCAGTTTCTGGTGAGTTGAGCAGCGCCGCTGTCAGTTCGCCAGAGACGATGGTATTGCAGCTTGGGTGGTATGGCTCCCCGCAGGTAGAGCCAGGTCCCCGGGGCAGGGTGCCGTAGCACTTGTTGTCGTAGTGCTGGATGTGAGCAGCGCAGCGGTTTATGTTGAAATGAGACACCAAGGCCTTGTGACTCTATACTGGTACTGTACTGGAATCGGTTCAGATAGCACTTCAGGTTACAGCTTACACAGCCTTTTAGTGGGTAGCTGGCCAGGTAGTCACTAAGAGGGGTAAAGTCTCCTAAGTCTTCCGTAATGTACCTTCTCTTGTCTTTCTCTCGTCATGCTGCCTTTCTTGCGCCTCCTTACTTTCCCTGCACAACGCGATTGTCTACCAGGCCCGTTGGGTGCTATGAGGTACCATTCTTCTCTGTAAGGGGCTCAACCCGGTTTGGCGATCCTGGTGGGGGCTGCACGTTCTGGACAAGGACCAGGATTGCTGGATTAACCCGCGACTGGCCGGTGTTGACGGCTCAGGGATGAACTTGCCTGTACCTTGTCTCAGAGCCGGCACTCCGTTGGTGGACTAGGATTCCCCCAGACCTGTCCCGGTGGTCTGGCACTGGGTTTCCCATTTCTTTCCTGGGTCGCCTTTTTCATCTCAGGTGCCCTCCAAGGGAGACCCCTCTAGGGCTCCCTCCTTGCTTCTTCCCTCAGTACAGACTACATCCAACTGTGTGACTTCCCGCTTCTCCTCACACTCCTCCCCCCGGGACCAGTTACCCTGGTAACGGGTTGCCAATGGGTCCCCTAATCTAGGTATAAGGATGCCGGGATGGGAGCCTCAGGTTGACTTTACACTCCCCAATGACAGCAATACTGCACACTCTGTTGTGGGTTCAGTACCCCTACTGTGGCGCACTGACCAGTGGGGTACCTCAAAAGCAGCCACAGCGAATGACTGAGAAGAATCTTACACTTCTCTGCATTTAGTGGTTACTACTCACCTGAGCGGTTATCTGTAGGAATCTCCTCTTTACACCACTCATCACCCCTCACATATGTCTCTGTAGTATTAATATGGGGCAGATCATCATCACCCCTCACATATGTCTCTGTAGTATTAATATGGGTCAGATCTTCATCACCCCTCACATATGTCTCTGTAGTATTAATATGGGGCAGATCATCATCACCCCTCACATATGTCTCTGTAGTATTAATATGGGGCAGATCATCATCACCCCTCACATATGTCTCTGTAGTATTAATATGGGGCAGATCATCATCACCCCTCACATATGTCTCTGTAGTATTAATATGGGGCAGATCTTCACCCTAAAACAAAGATTGTAAAAGTCAAAGACAGATGGAGAAGTCCCATCAATGATCAGCTGTAATCTGCCATCTCCACCGTTCTCATTACACAAGTATAAAACATAGAATACTAGAGGATAAAACAAGACTGAGCACAAGACCTTCACAGCCGTCTACACATCATAGGGAGATCTCATCACTCCTTCTCTCCATCTACCTGATGATCCGGAGGAACATCGGGATCTTGTTCTGTACAGTCCTGTGGAAGAAGAGGGCGGGGACATCTCTCTGGTGTTGTCCTCTTACTGGATAGACCTGGAGGAGACACATACAGGGACTGAATTCATTCTTTACATACAGATCATTATAGGCCGTGTGTATTTAGTCCTGTCTATTACCTGGTGATGTGAGGGGCGGCCGGGGATCCTCCATCATGACGTCCTTGTACATATCTTTGTGTCCTTCTAAATACTCCCACTCCTCCAAGGAGAAATAGACGGCGACATCCTGACACCTTATAGGAACCTGACACATACAATGATACGATTGTCATCCCCGATCCCTTCACAGCATTACTGTATAATGTCCCAGCAGTGTCACCTCTCCAGTCAGCAGCTCAATCATCTTGTAGGTGAGTTCTAGGATCTTCTGGTCATTGATGTCCTCATGTATCAGGGGGTGAGGTGGAGGCCCCGTGATTGGGCTCAGGGGTCTTCCCTCAGACACAGGGTCCTGACAACGCTCACTAGAGGTCTTCACTAATATGTAATCCTGGTTATGGAGAGACACATTAATAAATCTCCAGTCTCCAGACATTTCCAGAGTCCTCACCTCTCCAGTTCTGTCATCTGTTATTCTATCCATAGATAAGAATGATGTCATGTGACATTGTCACCAGAATCTCTCACCTCTCCAGTAAGCCGGAAGAGGATCTCAAGGGTGAGTTGTAAGATCCTCTCCACCATCTTGTCCCTGTTCAAATCCATCCTTGATGGTCAATCAGGAGAATTCTCTTCTATAGAAGATGTGAGAGGATCCGATATTGTAGGGACCTGAATGGGGAGAAGATGACGATGTAACATCATAAAGATCCTGTGTAATAATACAATTGCTGGAAATAAGGGGAAACATATCAGGAGATAGAACGTGTAGATGTTGTTTCTCTCATCTTGTATGAACTGGAACGCAAGTCAAAAAGTTGAATGAGACCTCTCCTCCAGGCTCCCAATAACTGACTATGTTGGCCGTGCTTCAGCACGTGATTGACTGTATGAATCACAAGTTCATTGGGACTGACCAGGAAAGATACTAGCAAACTTGCAGATTAAGTATCCAGAAATTACCAGCCACGACAAGGGGGTAGAGCTGAGAGAGGGGGCGTCATTGCTTGGGTACAGTGGGCAGACAAAGAGGAACATAATGGGTGTGACCAAACAACCAAAATTGATTGTTGTGAGGCCACATGTAGAGGGCATGACTGCCCCCTGTCATGGGTGTGAATGATGGAACTGATCGCATGTGGTAGGCATGATTAGCCAAACTGAGCAGGCGGGAGCAGTTGAAATAAGAAAGATCGGTGTTACCATCAGGGCTGTGGAGTCGGTAAGCCAAACCACCGACTCCACAATTTTCCTGACTCCGACCTGAGTCCCTCATAGTGATAAATATATGGTAGTACAATGTGAACATCAGACTTTAAAGGGAACCAACCACCTCAGATCACCCTAATACACAGTTAGTTCATGTCCCTGCACCCTAAGGATACGTTTCCAGCACTGTTTTTGTGTAAAATCTTGCATTAGTATAACTGATATAAAGAGTTTATAAACTTACTAGCCTGGAGACATCTGGGCGTATCCCTCTTTCTGTTATACTTCAGGGCTGTGCATTGCATGGCTGTGCTCCCCCTCCCTCTGTGCAGAGGAGATAACGATCACGCCCATCAGGGCAGGGCAGCAGGCACGGAGGGAGGGGGAGCACAGACATGCAATGTACAGCCCTGAAGTATAACAGAAGGAGGGATACGCCCAGATGTCTCTAGGCTAGTAAGTTTATAAAGTCTTTATATCGGTTATACTAATGCAAGATTTTACACAAAAACAGTGCTGGAAACGTATCCTTAGGGTGCAGGGACATGTACTAACTATTAGGGTGATCTGAGGTGGTTGGTTCCCTTTAATCATAATTTTGATACAATAATCAAGATATTTAGATAGAACATAATAATTCATAATGATAACAATGTTCAGCAAAATCTTCATTGAAGCCAATTTATTATATATTTTACGACTCCGTCCATTTTGTACTGACTCCAGCTCTACCAAATGTGCACCAAGTCCACAGCCCTGGTTAACTTACTGTAGATTAAGCATAAATTCTTAAATCCACGTGGTCATAGAAATAATTATAATAGAAGTATGGGTCTGCGGGTAAAATAGCATAATTTAATCTTCTAATATGCTGCATAACTTAATATTTCTAAACAATGTACTCTCCTTTTGTATGTTGTAGATAACGATTAGGCCACAAGCACCAAATAAGATGAAACTATATCATCTTAATTGTTACATTATGCAGCCCATTCTGAGCTTGTTTTGCAAGAGGGTGCTTGTAGAACCAGACTCCCGCTTCTATTATAATCAACTCTATGACAACATGGATTTAAGAAGTAATGTTATTTCCTTACTTAATGAAAACCGAGGACACGCCCAGCACATCGGGGCAGCCCTCTACAACTGAGCTCACGCTCATCAATTTCGAGCACTCGTTCACGCGCATTGTCTTCCCTCTTCTCCGCTCACTGTGCCCGAGCGATGATGCTCCCTCTCTCAGCTCCGTCCCCCGTTGCAGCCATTCACTTCCGGGCACCTAATCTGCAAGTTTGTCGAGAAACCAAGATAGTCTCAGAGCTGAAGGGATTAATGTGTCCTGAGTTCAGTAATGGGGAATCTGCGCTGACCTCTAACTGCAGAGTCGGGCATTAATGCAGAACAGGTGGTCAAACGTCAAAGGCCGCATTGGGGTCAGAGCCTACAGAGGGGGCGCCATCTCTCGGGCACAGTGGGCGGAGGGGGTACTCAATGGGCATGACCAAACGCCCAAAGTTGAAGGGCCTGTTCTCAATTTTAGAGGTTGTAACTGCCCTATGTCATGGGTGTTACTGAGCCGACTGCCCCTGTGCGGTGAGCGTGTTCATTAACGAAGGAAATAACCATTACTTTTACAATCCACGTAGACAAAGAGTTGATTATAATAGAAGCAGGGGTCTGGGGCCGCACACTGGGGCAGTGTCTAGTTCAGTTTGGAGTTGATGTTATGAGGTCCTCACCATAGTCCTCCATTCTACACGGTCACTAGTGAAGACATTATCTCCTACCTCAGTCCTCTCAGGAGCAGGACACTGAACGAGCTCCTCAGGTCTCCACAGCACAAGAAGAGGCCCCGCCTCTTCCGGTTACCCTATTACCTCAAAAAATCAAATACAAGCTAGAGGTTACCCTGTGATTCCAGGACCTGTGATGATGTCACATGGAGGGGAGGAGTCAGGGGTCACATGATCAGCTCCTCTGGTTGTCATGGTGCAGGATGAGGTGAAGGTTATGTGTGGGTTCAGGAGGAATTTACAGTGTGGATGTAGCAGAGATGTGTGTACGAGGTGTACGGAGCGGAGCCGAGTGTTTACGAGGTGTACGGAGCAGAGCCGTGTGTATGAGGTATACGGAGCAGAGCCGTGTGTGTACGAGGTGTACGGAGCGGAGCCGTGTGTGTATGAGGTGTACAGAGCGGAGCCGTGTGTGTACGAGGTGTACGGAGCGGAGCCGTGTGTGTACGAGGTGTACGGAGCAGAGCCGTGTGTGTACGAGGTGTACGGAGCAGAGCCGTGTGTGTACGAGGTGTACGGAGCAGAGCCGTGTGTGTACGAGGTGTACGGAGCGGAGCCGTGTGTGTACGAGGTGTACGGAGCAGAGCCGTGTGTGTACGAGGTGTACGGAGCAGAGCCGTGTTGTGTGTACGAGGTGTACGGAGCAGAGCCGTGTGTGTACGAGGTGTACGGAGCAGAGCCGTGTGTGTACGAGGTGTACGGAGCGGAGCCGTGTGTGTACGAGGTGTACGGAGCGGAGCCGTGTGTGTACGAGGTGTACGGAGCGGAGCCGTGTGTGTACGAGGTTACGGAGCGGAGCCGTGTGTGTACGAGGTGTACGGAGCGGAGCCGTGTGTGTACGAGGTGTACGGAGCGGAGCCGTGTGTGTATGAGGTGTACGGAGCGGAGCCGTGTGTGTACGAGGTGTACGGAGCGGAGCCGTGTGTGTACGAGGTGTACGGAGCGGAGCCGTGTGTGTACGAGGTGTACGGAGCGGGCCGTCTGTGTACGAGGTGTACGGAGCGGAGATGTGTGTGTACGAGGTGTACGGAGCGGAGATGTGTGTGTACGAGGTGTACGGAGCGGAGCCGTGTGTGTACGAGGTGTACGGAGCGGAGCCGTGTGTGTACGAGGTGTACGGAGCGGAGCCGTGTGTGTACGAGGTGTACGGAGCGGAGCCGTGTGTGTACGAGGTGTACGGAGCGGAGCCGTGTGTGTACGAGGTGTACGGAGCGGAGCCGTGTGTGTACGAGGTGTACGGAGCGGAGCCGTGTGTGTACGAGGTGTACGGAGCAGAGCTGTGTGTGTATGAGGTGTATGGAGCGGAGCCATGTGTACTAGTGAGCGGAGCCATATGTGTACAATCCGTATGGAGCGGAGCCACATGTGCAGTAAAGACCAAAAGTTTGGACACACCTTCTCATTCAAAGAGTTTTCTTTATTTTCATGACTATGAAAACTGTAGTTTCACACTGAAGGCATCAAAACTATGAATTAACACATGTGGAATAATATACTTAACAAAAAAAGAGTGAAACAACTGAAAATATGTCTTATATTCTAGGTTCTTCAAAGTAGCCACCTTTTGCCTTGATTACTGCTTTGCACACTCTTGGAATTCTCTTGATAAGCTTCAAGAGGTAGTCACCGGAAATGGTTTTCACTTCACAGATGTGCCCTGTCAGGTTTAATAAGTGGGATTTCTTGCCTTATAAATGGGATTGCCTTCAGTGTGAATCTACAATTTTCATAGTCATGAAAATAAAGAAAACTCTTTGATTGAGAAGGTGTATTCAAACTTTTGGTCTGTACTGTACGATGTGTATGGAGCAGAGCCATGTGTATATTATTGTGTTTCCCCCCATGTCACACCCAGTTTTGGCCTTACAGCCACTTTCTCTGACCTGAGCTCAGTCTCGGAGGTCCGGCGCTCTCTGTTTATATAGATTTCTCCATCTTGGTAGAAGTTTCTCCCGGTCTCTTACTTAGGATAGAGACAAAATATGCAAGATGCATTCAAGATTCTTGCATGAGTCTTGCATGACTCACCCAGAATGGCCACTGCCTTTCTAGATGGGAGCACATCAGTTGTATGTGTTTCTATTGTATATAGCTCCACGGTCCCGTTGAGAGAGGCAGGGGATGTACCGTCATGCGAGTATCTTGCTTAGGCTGGGTTCACATTGGCCATGTGTGCGCAGCCAGCGCAAGCCCCTATCTTTATAATGGGAGCGCACGGTGCTGCGCTTGACTGCGCAAGACCGTGCACTCCCATTCACTCCCATATGTGACGGGCGCCTGCGCACACATCATACACTCTCGTCCGCACCAGGGACGCGACATGTTGCATTCCCGGTGCGGACTGGAGTGTGTGATCTGTGCGCATGCCTCCGCATGCGCACAGATCACTCATGGCGGGCAATGGGAGCGCACGGTGTTCTGCAAGCATCTGCAGACACCGTGCGGCCCATTATAAAGGATAGGGCTGTGGTCTGCATGCAGAGGCTTGCAGATGTCCTCCACAGGACGCTGCGGAGGCATCTGCAAATGTGAACCCAGCTTTAGTGAGTCTCTGCTCTTACACTGACTCATGATTTCGTTTGCAGCATTATTTGCTCCTCACTTCTGGCACAATTACCCCGTGGTACCTTTTCTAGGCAGTTTTATGTGTGGAAGGTAACGTGTGGTTTTCTCACATAGACCACACGCATGAGATAATACTGCCAGTTATCAGATTTTCACAGTATGTAGGTATTTATACCTTCTTAATATATTTTTTTCAGATAAAAATTAATCTTGGTGGTTTGTGACTAAACTACCGTATTTAAAGGTTTCTGAGTTGTTCAGTTACTGTATGGCAGCATTATATCTTTGAATGTCCTTTTATTTTTTTAGGATGTTGGGATTAACGAGCCTGCTCCCATCTATCTATCCAGATTTCATGTTCTTGTCTGGCTCCATCCCATTTGTCCTTATTTTGGATGAATTCTGTGTATGCGTTTCTTATGGCCGCTTTACACGTCCCGATATCGTTCCGATATTGGATACAACGGCACGGGAGCGCGCACTTTTTTGGCACTAGTCCAAGATCGCATAGGAGCTGTCACACAGGGAGATATTGGCAGGCTACTCAAGTGCGATGTCTACGCCCCCTTGTACGATTGACCTAGGAACGACCATTTAACATGGGAGTGAATAGGGGAAGTTGTGCTCCAAATCGTTGTTGCGCCGTCACACAGCACGATCCTGCCAGATCGTCCATCCAATATTGGGCAGTTGGAGAGCCTGCACAATTCTTCCCCGATATCGTTTTGGCATCGTTCTTGCATCGTATTGCTCATTTACACCATACAACGCACGAACGATATCGGCGGCAACGCCCCAACCACGTGACACTTTTTATCGTAGTTGGACAACGATATCGTGCCGTGTAAAGCGGCCATTAGTTTTATACTAGATTTACCATGTCCCTCTGCCATCTTTTATTTTAGTGAGGTCATGATTTTCCCCCTTATTACCACCATAGCAATGTTCCAAAATAATTCCGGCTGCGCTTCATGCTCCCTATTGTCCCACTAATATTCGCTCCACCACGTACATAATTTATCAATTAATTTGTCGTCCCTGCAAGAAAGGCTGGAAACCTACAAATGTAGTATGAGCCTTTAATAAATCTATCTGCTATTTTCATTATTATGGGGGTACTGGCTGAGATGATCAAATCGTGGATTTCAATGGTTTGCAGCCTGCTCATGAGAGCTTCTGATGTTAGAAAATAGTCTATCCTTGACCAGGACTGATGTACATGTGAAAAATGGGTAAACTCTCGAGCATCAGGGTGTGCCCATCTCCAGGTATCCATCAGTCCTATGTTAGTTTGAAAGTTGGCTAGCACTGACTCCCCTGTCCAATTGTCTGCCTGGATTTTTTCTGTCCTTCCGTATGTTGGTCACAGTGTTAAGATCTTACCTTGTAATTATTATTGATTAATTATTTAGGAGAATTTTTTTTCTAGCTCAGTGAAATAACCTTTATTGGAGTTGTTTGAGCCATAGAGATTATAAATTATATAGGTGTCCCACCATGTTCTATGAGAGCATGTAACCAGCTGTTGCGTGCGCTTACATCCCCATGCCGCCTGGGCAACAGCAACGTGGGGCGAGCACCCAAAATGGAAGTGGAGGATGGACTCACTTGACTACAGGAGGAACCCGGGCCTACCCAGACTAGGCAAGGGCAGCAAAAGAGTCCTGTGGCAGCTGAGCAAATGGAAAAGGTGGTAAAAGTCAGGACTAGAAGACACCACATAACTTCAGGTAAAGTACGAAAAGTTTACTTTCACAAAGACAGTGTGAAATGAATGTAACAATGCCAGGCTTCCTATTCAGGCACCAGGTATGAATAAGGTCCCTTTCACTTCAGCGGTTCTGTCCGGATCCGGCAGATCTACCGCATCTGCCATCTAATGACCGACTTGCAGTACACTTGTGGCAAGCCCCCATGCATTCTCTATGGGGCCTGCGGCAATTGTGGTTTTGCCGCGATCCGGCAAATCTGGCAGTTGCGTCCATGAAAAAAAAACTCGGTTAGCAGTTTTTTTTTTTCGCTGCCACAAGTGCCGCACCCGACCGCAAGCCCCATAGGGAATGCATGCGACTTTGTGGATCGGTGCCGAAAGTTGCCCACTAGGCGGCAGATGCGGTGCCATCTGCCGGATCGGCCAGAAACAACTGATCTGAAAGGGGCTTAACATCTACGGTAGACAGACATCAAGTGATGGCATGGCAGGTACGGTCATCTCGGGTTGATGCAGTTGACTCACCGTACCCGGGGGGGGTACACGTAGCGGGCGTTGTCTCTCCTCCAGTCACGGAACCGCGCCTGCGGTGGTGTAGGTGGTCCAGATCAATAGGGGAATGGCGGAACAGTAGGGGTGATTTGTCTTCGTGACGCCACCTGCGGGTATTCTGGTAACTTTACCAGCGCTGTTCGGGTCTCCGGGGGATATTATACAGCGAGATGGAATGCTCCCCACAGGATGAGCGGGAGTCCCCGGAGCCAGGAGCTGCGCAAGATGTTGTGAGGCAGCTGCGGTAATGCTGCTATTAGGCCAGGATTCAGACACAGACACACCAAAGTCTTTTAAGTACCTTTTACTGGTGATATTCAGGTACGCTAGACCGGGTTCATCAAGTTTAGCAATCCTGGAGATTCACAGCAAGCAGTTTGTATAGGCTTCCTTCTCTTTACATCGGGTGCTAAGGTCGGGTGGACATGGAATCCAGCCGGACCGGGCAGTATGTTCAATGGAACGGATTTCACCTGGTTGTCAGCACTGAGGGCACTGTAAAAGGGTGATGATAATTCTACCTTCTTCCCTGGGCTCTCGTTGGTAGGTGCAACAGGTGGAACAGGGGGCTAAACTCCCTGTGAAGTATTCTGGTTCTCTGCAGTGGCTATGTAGCTTCCACAGCTTCGGTTCCAGTAACCGGTTGTTAAGGGAGAGAGTTGTAATCACTCTGGTGTCCCTGAGAGGTGCTTCTCCTTGTCCTCTAACCCCAATTGCAAGGGTTTCCTCACTGGCTGGATGACTGGTTGGGCCTAGTGTGTGTCTCGTAGAGTGGAGATCACACACACCCTGCAGCTCTCCTAGCGTCTGCACACTCTAGTGTTTCTCCCTCCAAGACTCTATTTATAGGGGGAACTGGTTCAAAGTGACCAGTGGAGCTCCCCCTAGAGGCTCGGGGTGAAACCAGGTGTTCTAAGTGTTGTGGTGTTTGGTGTCTTGTGAGCTTTGCTTTGCTGTTAATACTCCATTCATGCCCTAAGGATTTCTGTGGTGCCCAACAGGTGCCAGGGTGCCACATTCCCCCTTAGTTAAACTCAGTTCTCCCGGCTGAGCCAAAAGTTCTTTTTACAACTTAACACTAAGCATGTTATAACATTCAATTTACAGAATCTTAATAAAACACAAAAATCACTGAAAAGGAAGTGAAAAATATGAAAAAGGTGAAAAGCAGTCCGTACGGCACTAGTCCATCTGCCGCAGGCTGGAAAAGGTAAAGTTATTGGTCACACAAGTCCTGTGACAATTGTCCAAAGTTTATGAAAAGGGAAAAAAGGTAAAGTCCAGGGATACATGGTTAACTTTATACATTCCCTACGGGTGTCTCTGCTTGGGAGGCCGGTACTAACCTTCTATACCTTACCAGGCGCTTTCTGTCCCCAACTTAGTATACTTGGGACAGAGCCCAGTTCCTCCACCCTTCTGTACACTACTTTTTACAGGTTTTGAAAACTGGTTAATATTTACAACACTTACAGGTTACACTTTCCACTACATTTTAAACCCATTCTCCAAGTTTGTGTGGGGGTTGTCCTAATGTACTACGTGTGGATCTGCGTAGTGTGGGTGTTTCCAAAGCTGTTGGTGTAGTGTACGAAGTGGTTCTTGATTCTCTATGTCTGCTTTGTGGTAGACCATAGTAAGTGCGGAGTCTATCAACTGGACTAACCTCTGTAGGTAGTTGATTAGGAATGGCTTCTCTTACTGTGGGACTAGCAGGTTGACCGATTACAGGAATCTCAGGTTCCAATATAACAGGCTGCAATTCTTGCACTTGGACTTCTTCTTGTTGGACTTGTTGGATTGGATTTGGTGGCTGACCTTCAACAGGTTGGTAGAAATGCATAACTGGTATGAGGAATGCTTCACCTAATTGTGGCCAGTCAGCTGGTAAGTATCCAATTTCTGTAAGGACTAGATTTTCTTTTGTTTCTTCATCTGTAGTTACTGCAGGGTAACTGGTTGCTTGTGGGATTAACTGTGGCGGACATTTCTTCAAATGATCCCTTGAGACAGTCGCAATAGTATTCCCATTGTCTTTACTGATAATACAAGTTTTTGAGTTGTCATAGTGTGACGGCATAACGGTGTAGGGTACAGATTCCCAACTGTTATCCAATTTGTTGGTTTTTCGCTTTCTTTTTAGCACTAGGTCACCTATAGCTAGCGGTGCAGCTGAGGCGTGCTTGTTAAAGTCTTTTTCTTGTTTGGTTCTACTGATTTCCAGGTTTCTCTCAACACTTTCTTGTACCTTCCTGTACTTTTCTTGGCGTTGGCTGACCCAGTCTTCATTAGAAGAATCTTCTGTGGGTTCGATGGTTCCCATCTGCAAATCAATAGGCAGTTTACCTGGTCTTGCTCTCATCAAGTAAGCAGGTGTGTAATTTGTCGAACTGACAGGTATGTGGTTGTAGATGTCCACGAGATCTGGAAGTTTCTCTGGCCATTGATTTCTCTCCTCAACTGGTAAGGTCTTGAGCATGTCAATGACTATGTGGTTCATCTTTTCACATAGACCGTTCGTCTGAGGATGATAAGGTGTTGTGCGGATTTTCTTACACCCATACAGCCCTAAGAATTCTTGGAACAGAGCTGATTCGAAGGCTGGCCCTTGGTCAGTCAAGACTTGGTCTGGATACCCATGGGGGCGACAGAAGTAACTCTGGAACGCTTTGGCTGCTACCTCAGTAGTTAAATCCTTAACTGGAACGACTACCAGGAATCTTGAGTAGTGATCGACGATGGTGAGAGCGTAAGTGTACCCGGTTCGACTTGGGGTAAGCTTCACGTGGTCGAGAGCGACTATTTCAAGAGGTTTGGTGGTAACAATTGGCTGCAACGGAGCTTTCTGAGTTAGATGGTCTTTCCTTCGAAGGTGACATGGTCCACAGTTTTTACACCACTTGTCAATTGAGCCTCGCATACCGACCCAGTAGAACCGATCCTTCAGGAGTCTCTCCAGCTTCTTCCATCCAAAGTGTCCGGCATCGTCATGGTATGCTTCAAGGATCATCTGGACTTCAGTCTTGGGAACTACAATCTGCCAGATTAGTTCATGGGTTCTCGGATTGAGGTATCTTCTGCATAGTTTACCTTGGTAGACGAACAACCTTCCTTTCTCCTTCCACAGACGCTTAGCATTTGATGAGGCATCAGAGTCCATGTTGGCGTGTTCTTGAGTGATCAGGTCCCTTACCAGGCTGACATCTGGGTCGTTGGCTTGAGCCTCCTTCCAGTCATGGTGAGGTAACGGGTTCACGGTCCTCTCTACACGTGTCTGGTTTCTCTGATGACATGTTGCTGTACCTGAACGGTGGAAAGCAGGTAGTTCAATCTCTTCCAGGTCATCTATGTCTTCTCCCTCTTCATGAAGATGAGGCATTCGGGACAGGGCATCAGCATTGCTGTTCTTGTGACCTGCCCGGTACTTTACAGTGAAGTCGTAGTTAGCGAGTCTTGCTACCCAACGCTGTTCTAGGGCTCCCAGCTTTGCAGTCTCTAAGTGTGTTAGAGGGTTGTTGTTTGTAAAAGCTGTGAACGGGGCGGATGCCAGGTAATGTTTGAAACGCTCTGTGATCGCCCAGACCAGGGCCAGGAACTCCAGCTTGAAGGAGCTGTAATTCTCCGGGTTCCTTTCGGTGGGACGGAGCTTTCTGCTGGCGTAGGCTATCACCTTCTCCTTGCCCTGCTGACGTTGAGATAGGACTGCTCCTAAACCTTCATTGCTT
Organism: Allobates femoralis; assembly: GCA_033576535.1. NCBI lineage: Eukaryota > Metazoa > Chordata > Amphibia > Anura > Aromobatidae > Allobates > Allobates femoralis. Next base: position 475,564,332 of record JARQOC010000006.1, on the reverse strand, counting down.
GCATCGGTGTACACTAAAAACGGTAGATTGTAGTCAGGGTAGGCCAGGATTTCTTCTCCAGTTAAAGCTTCTTTCAGCGTTTGGAAGGATTTGTCCTGTTCTGGTCCCCAGTGGAACGGGGTCCCCTGATCTTGCCGTTTTTGGATTGACCTACTAAGAGATCTTGCATGGGGGCGGCTATCTTGGTATAGCCTTTGATGAATCGTCGGTAATACCCGACCAGTCCTAGAAATTGACGTACCTCCTTGTGATTGATTGGTGCTGGCCAGTCTTTGATAACGGTGACTTTGTCCGGATCCGGTGCTACGCCTTCGGCACTGACCACATGTCCTAGGTATTGGACCTTGGGTTTCAGCAGGTGGCACTTGGACGGTTTCAGTTTCATCCCGTACTTGGACAGTGACTCGAACACTTCACTCAGGTGTTGAAGGTGGTCTTCATAGGTCTGGGAGTAGACAATGACATCAGCAAGGTATAACAAGACAGTCTCAAAGTTCTTGTGGCCCAAACAACACTCCATAAGTCTCTGAAATGTTCCTGGGGCGTTACACAACCCGAATGGCATACTGTTGAACTCGCATAAGCCCATAGGAGTAGTGAAGGCTGTCTTCTCACGATCCTCCTCTGCAACGGCAACCTGCCAGTACCCACTAGTAAGATCTAATGTGGAGAAGTAGTTGGCAGATTTGAGTGCAGCTAGTTACTCTTCTATGCGTGGTAACGGGTATGCATCCTTGTGTGTGACTTTGTTGATTTGCCTATAGTCTACGCACATCCTCATACTACCATCCTTCTTTTTAACCAGGACTAGTGGTGCGGCCCAGGGACTACAGCTATCCCTAATGACTCCTGCATTTTTCATGTCCTGAAGCATCTCTTTTGCTTTCTGGTAGTGAGTGGGCGGTATAGGCCTGTACCTTTCTTTGATAGGTGCATGGTTGTTTGTTGGGATATGATGTTGTACCCCTTTAACCCTCCCAAAGTCAAGTGGGTGTTTGCTGAACACTTGCTCATACTCCCGAACCACCCGGTATACTCCATTTTTCTGGTGAGAGGGTGTATTGTCAGTTCCTACACTGAGGTCTTGACACCATTTCTCTAACTGATCTTTGGAGTGAGGGGGTTCATCAGTGACTGTTTGGTTTGAGGATTTTACATCAATCACAGCATCATCTTTTACTTGGTACAATTTTGCGACAGTTGCATATCTTGGCAGTCTGACTTCGTCATCACCATAATTTAATATGCGTACGGGGACTCTCCCCTTTCTTACGTCGACTAACCCTCTGGCTGTCAAGAGCGTAGGACTACTATCGGACATTACAGGTTCTACTACAGCTTGGTAGTCCTGCCCTCTGAGGCCTATGGCTGCTCGACACCAGATCATCATTTCACTTCTGGGTGGTACCACAATTGGAATGGGATCTGTAACCCTTACTCTTGGATAGCCCTCTTTTCTCTGGGTTTACCGGCTTTAGCACTCTGTTGGAGTAAAAACAACACTTCATCGAGGCATTTGATCATGACATTGGTACCCAATATGACATATGGATCCTTGTGGTTAGGCTTATCCTGGACCACTAAGATACCCTGGCTTTTCAACTGCACCCTCCCCACCTTTACTGTAGCTTCCCACTGTCCCTCTATGGTAACCGGTATACCATTAGTGGCTTCAAGGTTCATCTCGGGGTTAGGGGGTTCTAGCTTAACATCTGGCCAGAACAGCTTATAAAGGGTACTGGGGATGGATGTCACCTGGGATCCAGTGTCTATCAAGGCGGATAAAGCGATGCCATCGATGACGATTGGTAAGTATGGACAGTCTCCCACATACTTGTGTTCCCAGCTGGACGTAGGGCCTGGACAGTCTACTCCTGGGGTTGGCCCTTCTCGCCCAGGGTCGCTCGTTTAAAGGACGGGATTGCAGGTTGCGTCCTCCTAAGTCGTTCTGCTGACTGTTGCGCCGTCTGTCAGGACTGCGGCGGTCTGCAGGCTTTCCTCGCGACGGCTGTGTCTTTCTCCTCATCCACGGGACGTCGTCAGGGCTGTCGGCGAGTTGAATCTTGTCCGATGGCCTTGCATCTGTCTTGGGTCTTCTCCCAGCTTGTAGCTTGGCCACGTCTTTCATCAGCTGCTCGACATTAGCACACAGTTGATCAAACCGGTCAGGTGTTACAGTCTGTGCACTTGACTGAATTGCGGGATTGGAGATGCTGCTGCCGGCACGGAAGGGTGGTCAGCGTACTGCTGCTGCTGTGAAGCGGGATCAGGTACTTCAGCGAGTCGTTGTCCCCAAACTGTTAAGTCTCTCAGGGTGTCAAACTCCGCGCCTGGATTTTGTATGGACCACCAGCTTGCTTGCTTTCTATGCTCAGATAGTTTAAGGCCCACAATAAATTGTCCAATTAACGCTTTGTTCTCATCTCGGACACCATCAGGATCAACTTGTTTTAACAGTCTGTATGCTTCTTGCAAGCGCAGCGAATAATCAAGGACACTTTCCTGTGCCCCTTGGTTACAACGATAGAATGACAGTCTTAGTTCAGCTTCGGTATGGCGCTCAAAGACCCGGGTTAATCTAGCGAATATCTGCTCCACAGATTCCTGAGTTTCTACAGGCCAGCTGCGGCTCTGCAGTTCGGCTGCATCGGTTAACTGTCCCATAACAACTGAAGCTCTTTGCTTACCGGTCATCGGGTACATGTCCAGCGCCTGGCATATCTTCCTCTGGAAGTTCTCTAAGGTGCTAGGTACACCGCTGTACTTGGGTAACCAGGTCGCACTAGGAACGTAGGGTAGAGACATCGGCATAATCGGAGCGGGTTGCGGTGGCATACCGCCGACTGGTTGCTGTCCATCAAGAGGTAGATTTTGGGGTGCCGCTTGGTCTAGCGGGGGCACCGCGTGATCGGGAGCCGGGTTACTCATGGTCGCTCCCCCTTAGTTAAGCGTAGCCTTTCCCTCGGTTGCAAACGGAAGGGTTGGCCTCGCGGTGAGCAGTGAGGCACCACGGGAGTTTCCGGTTCCTGCTGCGTACGGAGGAAGTCGTCAGAGCGTGGGGGCGGCGCCAATCTTCGCGCCCTCTGCACAGTCACGCCCCTCCTTTTCCCGCCTTTTCGCGCAGCAATGGCGGACCAAATGTACAGTTCGATGTTTACAGTCAATAAATAGCACACAATACCCGTGATAACGGGCCTGCTCGTATCCTGTTCGTGACCCAAATTCTGACTCACCGTAGCCGGGGGGGTACACGTAGCGGGCGTTGTCTCTCCTCCAGTCACGGAACCGCGCCTGCGGTGGTGTAGGCCCGGTGGTCCAGATCAATAGGGGAATGGCGGAACAGTAGGGGTGATTTGTCTTCGTGACGCCACCTGCGGGTATTCTGGTAACTTTACCAGCGCTGTTCGGGTCTCCGGGGGATGTTATACAGCGAGATGGAACGCTCCCCACAGGATGAGCGGGAGTCCCCGGAGCCAGGAGCTGCGCAAGATGTTGTGAGGCAGCTGCGGTAATGCTGCTATTAGGCCAGGATTCAGACACAGACACACCAAAGTCTTTTAAGTACCTTTTACTGGTGATATTCAGGTACGCCAGACCGGGTTCATCAAGTTTAGCAATCCTGGAGATTCACAGCAAGCAGTTTGTATAGGCTTCCTTCTCTTTACATCGGGTGCTAAGGTCGGGTGGACATGGAATCCAGCCGGACCGGGCAGTATGTTCAATGGAACGGATTTCACCTGGTTGTCAGCACTGAGGGCACTGTAAAAGGGTGATGATAATTCTACCTTCTTCCCTGGGCTCTCGTTGGTAGGTGCGACAGGTGGAACAGGGGGCTAAACTCCCTGTGAAGTATGCTGGTTCTCTGCAGTGGCTATGTAGCTTCCACAGCTTCGGTTCCAGTAACCGGTTGTTAAGGGAGAGAGTTGTAATCACTCTGGTGTCCCTGAGAGGTGCTTCTCCTTGTCCTCTAACCCCAATTGCAAGGGTTTCCTCACTGGCTGGATGACTGGTTGGGCCTAGTGTGTGTCTCGTAGAGTGGAGATCACACACACCCTGCAGCTCTCCTAGCGTCTGCACACTCTAGTGTTTCTCCCTCCAAGACTCTATTTATAGGGGGAACTGGTTCAAAGTGACCAGTGGAGCTCCCCCTAGAGGCTCGGGGTGAAACCAGGTGTTCTAAGTGTTGTTGTGGTGTTTGGTGTCTTGTGAGCTTTGCTTTGCTGTTAATACTCCATTCATGCCCTAAGGATTTCTGTGGTGCCCAACAGGTGCCAGGGTGCCACACAGTCCGGGGTAATTTGGCACGGGTATATCAGGAGGATATCAGGTATCAGGCATCAGGTGTAGCAATGACACAGCAGGAGAACATCAGACACTGACCTCAGGATGATGTCATCACTGGAAGATTACCAAGAACCAGGCCGAACATCGGGACACAGGTAGACACAGACAAAACAGGTCAAGAAAACCCAACAGGCCAGCTTATGACACAGGCTGGTCAGATCCAGGAAACTCAGGCAGAGTCGGTAGGTACTGGAATACTAGGCTGGACACTTCCAGGAACACAGCCAGGACTGACTCTGGAACATGGGCTGAATGACTAGGAATTTGGGCTGGACATCTGGAGAAAGGCAGGACATCCGAACTCCAGACATCGGACGTGGCCCAAGGCAGAAGACATCAGGACATAAGTAAGACATCTGTACACTGGACATCGGACATGGCTCCAGACAGAGGACATCTGGACACAGGCAGGATATCAGATACCAGACATCAGACATAGCTCCAGGCAGAGGTCATCAGACTTCGGATATCGGATATGGCACCAGGCAGCGGTCATCAGATACTGGACATCGGACATAGCCCCAAGCACCAGGCAGTGGTCATCAGACTCCGGAAATTGGATACAGCTCCAGACACAAGGGAAAGGCCATCAGATACCGGACATCGGATACTGGCTGGAATGGACCCAAGCAGGATGGTGCAGGCACAGCAGGAGGGACCAGAGTTGGATGACATACACACTACAGGAGCAGACCAGAGCTGGGTAGTGTGAGCACAGAATAACAGAATAGTGCAAGCACAGCAGGCACAGACTGGACTTGAGTGACAAAGCACAACAGGAGCAGACCAGAGTTGAGTGACACATGTACTGCAGGAGCAGACTTGAGCAAGCACAGCAGAATAGAGTGAGCGCAGCAGGCACAGACCAGAGCTGAGTGACACAAACACAGCAGGACCGGACCTGAGCTGGGTGCTGCGTGCACAGCAGAATAGTGCAAGCCCAGCAGGCACAGACTGAAGCTGAGTGGCACAGCACTGCAAGAGCAGACTGGAGCTGGGTGGTGCATGCTCAACTGAGTATTACACATACAGCAGGAACTGCGGACTCCAACTTAAAGAGATGAACAGAGGTTTAATTATAGGACTCATAATATGGGAAAACTCAGTCTTTAGGTACAAGGTACAAGGCACGGAAGGACTTCAGATTCGAGGTACAAGACATAGAAGGATTCCAGAAACAAGGCAAGGAAACTGGTACAAAGGGGAAACACATGGGAAGGAAGTGTCCAGGGACAAAGACAGGCACAGTGATACTCAGCAATACAATATTGATAGCACTCAGCATTGGAGCTAATAAAAGGGTGACCAGGAGTAGGAGGCTCGACCTCCTCACATGACTAGGTTTTCTAACCTAATGCAAAGCTCTGGCGACAACCAACAGGGAAGAGGGGAAAACTTTAAATAGCAGATCCCCCCACAGAAAAGGGCTGGGGAAAAACCAATTCAAGGTCACACAATGCCCCTTTAAAAGCAATGAAGCTGTGGCAGCGCGCAAGCTAGGCAAAACGGGAAAACCCAGTATACACACACGGGAAATTTTGGCCCCAGTGCACCGGGCAGTGGCCGCAAGCCTGGCACATGTGGAAAGTCATGCACCACAGCAGGGACATTGCAAACTTACGGATAGCTCAGCAGCACACCCCAACCAGGGACCACACACATGGATAGTCATGCAACTCAGCAAAAAGTGGAGGGCTACATAGCGGAGCTGCCGGGGCCCCGAACACATGGATAGCCCATGAAACAGAAGAACTAACACTTTGGTATTTCTAGCTGATGGGAAAAAGCAGCTTGGGGACAAAGCCCCTAATGTGGGCCCACTGGGACGGGGGTACTCGGTCCCCCGGACCGTGTCTGCTGCGGGGGAAGTCAGGGGGTGGTCCTGGTCCGGTCCGTTTTCCCCGGGGCCCCGGGAAAAAAAGGGGTTATTTTCCCGGGGGTTGTCATCGTGACGCCACCCACCCCTATGCGGCCAGTGATGGGGCCGCGGCTGCTGCAAACCTCCGGGGGTGATGGAAGGCAGCTTTAGGGGTAAAAATTTTCCCGTGGGTAGAACTGTATTTCCCGGAGCAGTGATGGTATATTCCCCATAATGGAAATGAATGGGGAAGACGGGGTTAAAGGAAAACACAAATCGCGTTTAGTAGTCAAAGGTGCAATTCTCTTTTTCTCCTGAAAGCTGCAGCTTCTTCTAATCCGTGTGCAAAAAAAGCTGACAGGGTGGGAGCTCTCTGTTACTGAATGTAGGGCTAAGGTTGCAATCAATACACAGACCCCACAAATTTTGCTGTTTTCCAAAGCTTTACCCCAGATGTTGTTTAGAATTTTAGTCCACGGGTCTGTAATGGGTTTAAGCTCTCTCCCCAAAACCCCGTCTGGGTCATCCCGCTTCCTCTGTTACCTGTGTGTGTGTCCTGAGCTGCTACTTTTTGCTAAGCTGCTGGGACTTTTTTCACTCTTTTTTCTGTGGGTTTTGCTGTTTTTCCACTTGGTTTTGGGAACTTGAGTCCTCTTGCTGTCTGACCCCTCCGTTTGCTTTGCACTGGGACTTTGGGGCATCTAGAGATCCCACTGTTCCTGGATTTTACGGGGCCGTGGGGGCCAGACACAGTAAACCCGGAAACCGGGGTCCGTTCCGTGCCCCTCTTCTGGGGCAAGTGAAGGTTTTCACTCCAGCTCCCAGACGTGTTCCTCTGCTGT
>JARQOC010000006.1:475347588-475557188 GCA_033576535.1 Allobates femoralis | reverse complement strand
TGCCAGGGTTGAGTTTAACCCTTGCAGCGATAGTTGCTTACAACATCACCGCTGCGTTGCCGGCGATGTCTCCTCGTCTGAAAGCTCACCAGCGGTCTTGGCCAGCGGCCAAAAACGTGCGCGCTCCCGTCAGTTGCCGGCGATGTAGCCGGAGATGTTTCCACGTGTGACGGTACCTTTTAAAGGTAACACATCCTACAAGAACCCTCCCCGAAATGCACCCCCCCATCTCCACCCAACAAAATTCTCCCTTTCCCTTGATGTATACAGTTCTAAAACATCTAGACACAGTTGTCTTAATTCTATAGCTTGCCAAGCAAATTTTTAAGCACGGCTGGGGCCCTTTCCGGACCAGTATATCCAATCCATCTGTTCAAGTCAGGTCGCTGGTGCGGCCACCCAATTATAATACCATATACCTATCATGCGTTTAAGGTCAACTGGAACAATCCCCCTCTCTAGAATGCTCAACAAGCATACGCACAAACATCCACAAGGTGAGGAGCCTCACTGCAATCTACATAGCGCTCTCATCCATGTCAATGTACCAGGTGCTAACCCAGAGGTATCCAACCATGGTGCCCATAAATCCTCCCACCTCTTACCTATCCGCCTCTTTTGGTATATATATTTTTCCATAGCAATAGTATTGTTAACCGCATTGATGATTTCTATGATGGTAGGAACAGAGGGTCCCCTCCAATGGGCGCCCATGTCGATTTAGACTGGGAAGGGAAAACCTACTATTCAAAGAATGGTAGGATAAGGGAGTATCAAGGTTGGGAGATCTACTTCATGTGACAGAGAGGCGTTAGCTGCGGAGCCCAGAGGTGATGGAGAAATTCCACTTTTGCAGACAAACATTTTTTGCAGTATAACCAAGTGCAGTTTCATGTCCTACCGCAGTTGAGGGATGCCACTCAGGAATGCGTCACTACAGTGTGGGATAACCTGGTAGAGGTATCAATGATGTTAATATCTCATACATCTATGGGCGGATGAGGGAAATAATAGCAACGGAGGGGTCAGGCAATACATTTAAGGGGTGGGGAAAATGTATACTAACTGACGACCTGGGAGACAAAATAGGGGATGGGAGACAATCAGAAAACACATCTTTAATGAGAAATGGAGAGGCGTCCAGTTCCGCATCATGCATAGAGCACTCTATGGCTTCACTATACTCCCGACTGCCCAGGCCCCAGACAGACTACAACAGTCTCCAAAATACGACACTCCAAAAACTGACATGTTCCATGGGCTTTGGCTTTGCATAGCCACTCAGATTTTGGGGACTGATACTTCTACTAGCACGAACCATTTGTGGCAGAGACTTGGTGCTAGATCCACTAACATTCCTGATATCTGTTGCTCTATGGTGTGCTGTGCTGACACACAGCTTTTTTGTGTTGTGTTTTTACATGTCAGAAATGTTTATTTCTAATTTTTTGTGCAGTTATATTAGTTTACCTGGTGAAAATAAACAAGTGAGATGGGAATATATTTTGGTTTTTATTAAGTTGCCTAATAATTCTGCACAGTGATAGTTACCTGCACACACAGATATCCTCCTAAGAGCCAAATCTAAAAAAAAGAAAACCCACTCCAACTTCCAACAATATTAAGCTTTGATATTTGAGTCTTTTGGGTGATTGAGAACATAGTTGTTGATCAATAATAAAAATAATCCTCTAAAATACAACTTGCCTAATAATTAGTGAACCAAGGGTTAAAAATTAAAAAAATACATCCTCACCTCTCTGGTGTGTGTCCCGCGCCGTCTAGTTCCTGGGGCTTAAGGACCTGGCGGGGCTACCCGATCATTCCATTGACCTTGTGTAGGGGGTGGGTTGTAGAAACATACAGTGTGGGTAGGGGCTTTTGAAAGCAGTAAATTATATGGTTTCAATTTGCAACAGGTAAGAATACGTGTTAAAATAATCCCTATCATACCATGTATTAACAGTAGCTGCTGCTAAATTTACTTACCGTACTTACCAAAAATTGGGCTGAAAAGTCCCCCCCTCGGCTCATACACGGGTCAATACGGTAGGAGACGGGGGGTGGGGGCGCTGCGCAATATAGGTCCGGCCTGGTGGGGGGGGGGCGCTGCGCAATATATACTACATTGTCCGGTGGTGTCCCCGCTCCTCTCCTGGTCTGCGGTGCGGTGTCCCGGTCCAGTTGCATGCTGATCGGTGCGGTGCCCGTCGACTTCCTGCTTCCTCCTGTAATCTCCGCCCAGGTCAGGCCCTGCACCAATGAGAGCGCAGGACCCGTGACCTCAATCACCGCCCAGACGCGGCCGGATGACGTTGGGGCCTCTGATTGGCCCAACGTCATCAGGCCGCGTCTGGGCGGTGATTGACGTCATGGGTCCTGAGCTCTCATTGGTGCAGGGCCTGACCTGGGCAGAGATTACAGGAGGAAGCAGGAAGTCGACGGGCACCGCACCGATCAGCATGCAACTGGACCGGAACACCGCACCGCAGACCAGGAGAGGAGCGGGGACACCACCGGACGGCCGGAGGAGCAGGGCATGACAGCGGGGACAGCACCGGACAAGGTAAGAAGCGGTGTGTGTGTGTGTGTGTGTGTGTGTGTGTGTGTGTGTGTGTGTGTGTGTGTGTGTGTATGTATGTGTGTGTGTATATGTGTGTGTGGATGTGTGTGGATGGGGCTGGGGCTGCTGTATATACCACTAGGGGGCTGCTGTATATACCACTGGGAGACTGCTGTATATACCACTGGGGAGGCTGCTGTATATACCACTGGGGAGGCTGCTGTATATACCACTGGGGAGGCTGCTGTATATACCACTGGGGAGGCTGCTGTATATACCACTGGGGAGGCTGTTGTATACTACCACTGGGGAGGCTGCTGTATACTACCACTGGGGAGACTGCTTTATACTACCACTGGGGGGGCCTGTATACCACACTGCTGGGGGCTGTATACCTGTGCTAGGGTCCACCCTCGGCTTATAAACGAGTCAATAGGTTTTCCCAGGTTTTGGGGGCAAAAGTAGGGGGGTCGGCTTATACATGGGTCGGCTTATACACGAGTATATACGGTAATTCTGCTCAATATTAAGTGATAAAAATGTAAAATAATAATAAGCAGAATAAATTTTGGCCTCCACAACAGTCAGGGTCTCTCATGTGGCCCCTTGGGAAAGTTAATTGCTCATCTCTGATCATAGAAGTTACACAGCAGCTTTTGTGTCTCTACAATCAGTGTAATGTAATAATTCATCAAGGTAAGAAAACTGCCGGAGCATCGGATCCATCAGATCATCTTCTCCCCATTCAGGTCCCTACAATATCGGATCCTCTCACATCTTCTATACAAGAGAATTCTCCTGATTGACCATCAAGGATGGATCTGGACAGGGACAAGATGGCGGAGAGGATCTTCCACCTCACCCTAGAGATCCTCTTCCTTGTTACTGGAGAGGTGAGAGATTGTGATGACAATGTCACATGACATCATTCTTATCTATGGACAGAATAACAGATGACAGAACTGGAGAGGTGAGGACTCTGGAAATGTCTGGAGACTGGAGATTTATTAATGTGTCTCTCCATAACCAGGATTACACAGTAGTGAAGAGCTCTAGTGATCTGTGCTGTCAGGACCCTGTGTCTGAGGGAAGAGCCCTGAGCCCAATCACGGGGCCTCCACCTCACCCCCTGATACATGAGGACATCAATGACCAGAAGATCCTACAACTCACCTACAAGATGATTGAGCTGCTGACTGGAGAGGTGACACTGCTGGGAATGCTGCTGCTGCTGCTGGGACATTATACAGTAACGCTATGAAGGGATCGGGGAAAGATGACAATGGTATCATTGTATGTGTCAGGTTCCTATAAGGTGTCAGGACGTCACCGTCTATTTCTCCATGGAGGAGTGGGAGTATTTAGAAGAACACAAAGATCTGTACAAGGACATAGTCATGATGGAGGTTCCCCGGCCGCCCCTCACATCACCAGGTAATAGACAGGACTAAATACACACGGCCTATAATGATCTGTATGTAAAGAATGAATTCAGTCCTGTATGTGTCTCCTCCAGGTCTATCCAGTAAGAGGACAACACCAGAGAGATGTCCCCGTCCTCTTCTCCCACAGGACTGTAAACAAGAAGATCCCGATGTTCCTCCGGATGATCAGGTAGATGGAGAGAAGGTGTGATGAGATCTCCCTATGATGTGTAGACGGCTGTGAAGGTCTTGTGCTCAGTCTTGTTTTATCCTCCAGTATTCTGTGTTTTATACTTGTGTAATGAGAACGGTGGAGATGGCAGATTACAGCTGATCATAGATGGGACTTCTCCATCTGTCTGTGACTTTTACAATCTTTGTTTCAGGGTGAAGATCTGACCCATATTAATACTACAGAGACATATGTGAGGGGTGATGATGATCTGCCCCATATTAATACTACAGAGACATATGTGAGGGGTGATGATGATCTGCCCCATATTAATACTACAGAGACATATGTGAGGGGTGATGATGATCTGCCCCATATTAATACTACAGAGACATATGTGAGGGGTGATGATGATCTGCCCCATATTAATACTACAGAGACATATGTGAGGGGTGATGATGATCTGCCCCATATTAATACTACAGAGACATATGTGAGGGGTGATGAGCGGTGTAAAGAGGAGATCCCTACAGATAACCGCCCAGGTGAGTAGTAACCACTAAATGCAGAGAAGTCACAGATTCTTCTCAGTCACCGGCTGTGGCTGCTTTATCGGTGGTGTAGTTCGGCCATATCACAACCATGTGGTCGCCATTCTGGCACTAAACCACTGCTCTAAAATTTCCCCCATTACTTTGGGCATTGGAGGTCCTTTTTTTGGAGTTAGAAGTCTCGTACTCACAGCTCACAGACCTGTAAAGCCAAATGGCAGCGTAAGTAAAATATGCCCACAAGTTAGAATATCACTTGAAGAAAAATATGATGATGGGCCTCTAAGAGAAAGCGGAGGGTAATGATACTGTTGCATTCCTAGAATCCTGGCATAATATTCGTTTGTACAGTACTATCTGGGTCCATGTCAGGGCTCATAAAGGCAGGGTCACCATTTAGCTGGGAACGCAGTTTCGCAGTCAAACTAGTTTTCAGGCTGAAAGTAACGAGAGTAGGGTTTGTGGTCACCTGGCAGTTCAACAAATTACAACATGAGCAGACTTGGCGCTATCTACATCACTGTCCAGATTAACCAATGCACCAAGTCTTTCAGAACTTTATGAATTATATTTTTTTATTATATTGTAAATAATATTTATTTTTGATCTCTGAGACTTGGGTTTACCACAGTGATGGTGTACTGTATGGCAATGATCTACACAAGGCAATGACTACAACAAGGGATCAAGTGTCCTCTTGTAGTCTGCAGATCATTGCCATACAGTGCACCATCACTATGACACCAGAGACTGCAACAAGGGGTCAAGTGTCCTCCAGTTGTAGCCTTTTGTAATAGTGATGGTGAACTGTATGGCAATGATCTGTCATAGAATGCACCATCACTATGACAACAGACTACAACAAGGGATCAATTGTCATCTTGTTGTAGTCTCTGTGGTCATAGTTATGTTGCACTGTATGGCAGATCATTGCCATACAGTGCACAATCACGAGACCCCAGAGACTACAACAAGAGGACGCTTGATCCCTTAGTGCAGTCTCTGGATGTAGCAGAGGCGATTGATCGTTGTGGGACCATCATTGAGGCATACATCAGATTGTAAAATAAAGATGGAGTCTTTTTTCCCTAATAAAAGGATTTTTCTCTGTGTGGTGTATTTTTTGACATATTTACTAGAGATTCCTAATAGCCGGGACTAACATTGGCCCGCCATTATGAATCTGGCATTAACCCCATTATTACCCAGTTTGCCACTGACACCAGGGCAACTAGAATAGTCTGGGTACAGCGCCAAAAAGTGGCACTTCAATGAATGCGCCGTTTTCTGGGGCGGCCGCGAGCTATAATTTGCAGCATGGGGGGCCCAGAACACTTGTGCCACTTTATGCTGAGGATTCCAGCCCCCAGCTGACTAGTTGTACCTGGCTAGTTAAAAAATATAACGAAGCTCAACTCCTTTTTTTTTTTTCTTTTTTCTTTCCAAAATAATTTCTATAAATAACTAAAAATACAGCAAAGCCTCATCAATTTAACAGCCAAGTACAACTAGGCAGGTGGGGGTGGATGGCAGTCCATAGCTGCCAAGTTATACCTGTTTGGCAACTAAAAATACGGCTAAGGCCACGTAGTTTTTTTTTGTTTGTTTTTTTTTAAATTTTTTTAATCATTTCTGCAACTGAAAAAAGACGACGTAGAGCTTTACCATATTTTTGGTTGCCAGCCAGGTACAACTCAGCAGGGGCTGGAATCCTCAGCGTGGACAGGCCCAAACATTCTGGGCCCCCCATGCTGCAAATTGCAGCTCACAGCCACCCCAGTAAATGGCACTTCCATTACAGGCGCCATATTCTGGTGCCGTACCTAGACTCTTCCAGTTGTCCTCGTGTCGGTGGCAAACTGGGTGACAAAGCGGTTAATTCCAGCTTTTTTTTTTTTTTTTAAATCAAGTATTTTTTATTAAACTTTTCAACACTTTAACATGTCCATATCAATACACCATATTGATGTGTAAACAGATAAAAAATAGAAATTACAGGATACTTTTTATGGTTCTATTTATTTAATTTCCAGTAGTCCCCAACCCCCTCCCTCACATATCCCAACTACAAGTGCTCTTCCGTACTCATCCCCCAGCAGAGAGTTGCATAGATTCGAAACATTACCATGAAATGTTTTATACCAGAAACATCAAAGATAGCTTTACCATCCATATATGCAACTCGGAGACATTTTATAGCAGCCTGACTCTATCCATAAGCAATTCAAATGAGGCCAGCCCAGGGAAGTCCAGCCGACTACCCCATAATTTTTCAAAATATCCAGCTCATCCCCTCTTTAAATATATGTTTTTTCCATAAGAATATTGGCATTTAAGCTACAGATAAATTCCTTGCTCGAAGGAATCTTATCAGATATCAATTCCAGCTTTTTTATTGGCAGCTGGCACTAAAAGCCAGAGATTCATCATGTCGGGCTAATGTTAGACCCCACCATTTGGAATCTCTAGTAAATAATACACAACACTTAGAGAAAAATAATTTTATTAGAAGAAAAAACAAACATCTCAACTCCATCTTTATTACTCCCATATAACTCTCCACGATTCTTTCTCCAGAGTCTGTCGGGAGAGAACAAGCGTCCTCTTCCTGCAGAGTCTGCAATCACACTGACCACAGGGAATCGTTGAGTCAGAGACTGCCACAGGGGAGTGGTGATGTCACTCGCTGAGTCACCACGGCTCTCCGTGGCAGTGAAATCAATATGTTGTCACTTGTGGGGGTTTCCGCTATTTAGGCACATCAGGGGCTATCCAAACAGGACATTACACCCACAGACCATGCCCTCAAAATCTGTTTTCCAAATGCCCTGCTGTGCGCCCAAACAGTGGTTTTCCGCCACATATGAGGTAGTATCTGTGTACTCAAGAGAAATTGCCCAACAAATTTTAGGATCCATTTTATCCTGTTGCCCATGTGAAAATGAAAAAATTGAGGTTAATAGAACATTTTTGTGAAAAAAGTACTTTTCTATTTTTACAGATCAATGTGTGAAGTATCTGAGGGTTCAAAATGTTCACTATGTATCTAGATAACTTCCTTGGGGGGTCTAGTTTCCAAAATAGGCTCTCCATATGCGACATGGTGTCCGCTAACGATTGCAGCTAATTTTCCATTCGAAAAGTCTAACAGCGCTTTTTCCCTTCCGAGCCCTGTCGTGCGCCCAAACAGTGATTTTCTACCACATATGGGGTATCGGCATATTCAGCATAAATTTCACAACAATTTTATTATCCTTTTTGCGCTTTTACCTTTGTGAAAATGCAATAATTGAGCCTAAAATAACATTTTTGTTGGAAAAATTATTATTTTTTTTTTTTTTGTTCCACATTGCTTTAGTTCCTGTGAAGTACCAGAAAGTTAATAATCTTCTTGAATGTAGTTTTGAGTATTTTGAGGGTGTAGTTTTTGGAATGGTGTTATGTTTGGGTGTTTTCTGTCATGGAGACCCCTCAAAGAGACTTCAAGTATGATGCGGTCACTAAAAAATGGTTTTGTAAAGATGAGTAATTGCTGATGAACTTTGAATCCTTCTAACTTCCTAACAAAAACAAATTTGTTTCCAAAATTGTGCTGATTAAAAGTAGACATGTGGGAAATTTTATATATTAACTATTTTGTGTCACACAACTCTCTGGTTTAAAAGAATAAAAATTCAAAATTTGAACATTAAAAAATATTCAAATATTTCGCCAAATTTCCAATTTTTTAACAAATAAACGCAAAAAATGATCAACTTAAATTTACCACTAACATGAAGCCCAATATGTCACGAAATATTCTCAGAATCGCTAGGATCCAGAGTTATTACCTCATTAAGGAACACTGGTTAGAATTGCAAAAATTGGCCAGGTCAGTAAGGTCAAAACAGGCTGGGTTGTGAAGGGGTTAACCTGTTGCGGAATTCACCTTTAACAGTCGGTCAATCAATCCACTGGAACCTCGCCATCACCTTTTTGGTGAATTTTCTAGGACATGTTGTGGATGTTCTGGAGTTGAAGTAGACATTCAAAAATAGAAACTTGATTCCAGGTCACCCAGTTGCTCTATGCTCATCCACCTGGAGCTCAGACACCGGCATCGGCCTGGCCTCACATCAAGGATAATAGAAAAATTGGAGTCCGGCTCAACTGGACTGGATTTTTCTTTTTCTTTTGCAAAAGAAAGTAAAGTGCATACAAAAGAAAAATTTACGTGGTCGAACTGACGCAGTCGACGCGTTACGACTGCACTAAGCAGTCTTACTCATGACTTCTTTTGAATGCATTTCACTTTCTTTTGAAAAATAAAATGAAAAGAAAAATCCAGTCCTGTTGAGCCGGACTCCAATTTTTCTATTATCCTAGACATACAAAAGCTTAGGATGTCTGGAGGGAGGTTCAAAAGAATATTAGGGTGGCCCAATTTTGTAAAAAAATGGAAGGCTGATGGGAAACTTTCAATAGGTTCCATCTTTAAGGTAGGAGAAAAGGTTTTGTTACCTTCTAAAAAGAATAAACTGAAAGCGCTCGATGAAATTGGGTCTTGAATTAATTGGCCACTATGAGGTTCTGGAAGTGGTCAACCCAGTTGCCTTTAGATTGAAACTCCCTCAGTCTATTCGTATCTTTAATCTGTTTCACAGATCTTCGTTGCAAGAATTTGTTCCTTCAGCTTTGTCTCCCTCATCCCCATCTCCTCCTGTTTCTATAGATAGGGGTTTACAGTATGAGAAACAACAGATCGTTGATTATCAGAGGGTCCGGAATTCCTGGTTCATTGGAGAGGATACGGACCTGGGTTCAAGCTCATTCTGTGCGGGACGATTGTTTGGTCAGGGCCTTCCATCGGATGTTTCCTGGTATACCTGGGGGTCCGTGGTACCCCTAAAAGAGGGAGTTCTGTCATGCTGCCTCTGTGCAATGCATCTAGGCCGTAATCAGAGAGACTGCTTTGTTCGTTATCTGGTGGTGCAAAGCTGTATGTAGTTGATTGACAGCACCGGCTTTCATTCTGGTTCTGGGAGGTGCTGGGTTGTTCAGGTGTTCCATCTTTCCAGTGATTGCTCTGCTACTTTACTGTGCAGCCTCTACTAGAACTCTTATTACATTTCCTTGAGAAAGGCTTTGAATATGAGCCGAAACATCGGTTGATGAATTAAATCTTTCTTTCTTTTCTTTTGTAAAGTAAATATGTAATCAAAGAATTCCAAATTTTCATTGATCCTTATTATGTGCAGACGTTTTTACTATCATTTGTATGGCTGAGCTATCAGTCAACACTCCTAAACCTCAGTTTGTACCAGTAGCAGATTGGACGACTGAGCTGTTACTCACCAAATAGACAGCTCAGCACGCCTTGATTTCATAGTGCAGCAAACTATTATTCATTGCATCCAAGACATAATGAGCAAAGGAATCTTGACAGGGGGTTTGTTTTTTGTGGGATGGGTAGAAGTTTTTATTCGTATTATATTCGCCTACATAACATTTTTGGTGGCTTTTTATTACAATAAGGAATATTAGAGCGGCATAATGAACAAACAGTTGAACACCACACTCTACTAGTTCATGCCAAGATGTCTTCTAGACTGAACTGTCATTGCCTTACTGAATAATTCTATTTTAGTACATACGGTAACTTGATATTTCCATGGACATTTTAAATAGAAATGTTAAATATAAATTTCAAGGATATTTTATTCAAAAATAACTGGTTTTATGTTTAGCAGGTGACTGTACCAGGAACGCAGAAGGACAACTGATATCTTCAATTTATAAATCAGATGAACTTGATATCACACAGGATGCAATTACAGCGAATGTCATTCCTCTAGATATCCGATCATCCCTTCACAGCAAAGATCTATCTTCTGAATCATTACAGACTGCTAAGAAAAATAAAAGTCAGAAAATAGGCATTAAAATGCAAAATGCTCCTAAAGCAAAGAAGCCATTTTCACAGTCAGAATATGGAAATGGTTTTCCCCTAAAAGCCTCTTTTGTTAAACTTCAAAAAATTCAAATGGAGGAGAAGAAATTTTCTTGTTCTAAGTGTGGGAAATATTTTAACCAGAAATCAGTTCTTTTTAGGCATGAAAGAATTCATACTGGGGAGAAGCCGTATTCATGTTCAGAATGTGGGAAATGTTTTAAACGGAAATCACATCTTGAAAGACATCAGAGAAGTCACACAGGGGAAAAGCCTTTTTCATGTTCAGAATGTGGGAAATATTTTACTGAAAAATCAAATCTTAGAAGACACCAGAGCAGTCACACAGGGGAGAAGCCTTTTTCATGTTCTGAATGTTGGAAATGTTTTAACCGGAAATCGCAACTTGAAAGACACCTGAGAAATCACACAGGGGAAAAGCCATTTTCATGTTCAGAATGTGGGAAATGTTTTAACCGGAAATCGCAACTTGAAAGACACCTGAGAAATCACACAGGGGAGAAGTCTTTTTCATGTTCAGAATGTGAGAAATATTTTGAACAGAAAATAAACCTTATTATACACCAGAGAACTCACACAGGCGAGAAGCCATTTTCATGTTTAGAATGTGGGAAATGTTTTAACCAGAAATCAAGTCTTGTTACACACCAGAGAACCCACACAGGTGAGAAGCCATTTTCATGTTCAGAATGTGGGAAATATTTTAACCAGGAATCAAGTCTTGTTAGACACCAGAGAACCCACACAGGCGAGAAGCCATTTTCATGTTCAGAATGTGGGAAATATTTTAACCAGGAATCAAGTCTTGTTAGACACCAGAGAACCCACACAGGTGAGAAGCCATTTTCATGTTCAGAATGTGGAAAATGTTTTGCACAGAAAAATCACCTTGTTATACACCATAAAACCCACACAGGGGAGAAACCCTTTTCATGTTCAGAATGTGTGAAATGTTTTACCTTGAAATTGCATCTTGTTAACCACCAGAAAACTCACACAGGGGAGAAACTACATTCATGTCCAGAATGTGGGAAAAATTTTACCAAGAAATCAACTCTTATTGCACATCAGAGAACTCACACAGGGGAGAAGCCTTTTTCATGTCCAGAATGTGGAAAATGTTTTATCCAGAAATCAACTCTTATTGCACATCAGAGAACTCACACAGGGGAGAAACTATATTCATGTTCAGAATGTGGGAAATATTTTAGCCAGAAATCAAATCGTATTACACATCAGAGAACTCACACAGGGGATATGCCTTGTTCATGTTCAAAATGTGGGAAATGCTTTGCACATAAATCAGAGCTTGTTAGACACCAGAAAATTCACTCAAGGGAGAAGCCTTTTTCATGTTCAGAATGTGGGAAATATTTTACCCGAAAATTTACCCTTCTTAAACATCAAAAATCCCACAAAGAGAGAATCCATTATCATTCCTAGAATGTGAAAAATGACTGGAAAATCATATTTTGTTGACCATCAAAATAACTCACATGGGGGAAAAATGATATATGATTTTTGTACAATGTCAAAATATAACAGTTGTACGATTAAACGAGAAAGGGAAATTACTTTAGAACTTACTGTAAGTTTTTTTGGACCATAAAACGCACATTTAACAAAAAAAAATCTTGTTTATAAATAACTGCCTCTTATAGTTTAGAGACAGTTTCCTGTGATGAAGGAGAACGCTAAAACCGTGTCCTTCCTGATCACTGAGAGAGCTGCTCTTTCTCCTCCTACCCCACACTGATATATGTGATCACTGCAGAGCAAAAGAGGAAGCTACCAGAACCTGCACAGAGGCTGCACGTCCTGAGTTAGCAGGTGAAGGACCTTCCACCTGACTAGCTCCAGGACCTTTCATGTTTTTTGATCAATGACCATAACCTTGAAGTAGCTGCAAAATGAGGTGATGTGTACACAGTGTATGTGTATATAAATGTATGTATGTAGCAGAGCTGTGTGTATGTAAATTTACTTATGTAGCAGAACTGAGTGTGAATATATTGTCCATGCAGCCATGTTGTGTATAATTATGTGCATTGCAGAGTGTTCATTAACCTTTTAAAAGGAACCAGCCAGGAGGTTTTAGGACTATAAAGTGAAGCCAGTGCCTTACAGGCTCTGGGATACTGAGTGCAATCATATCTTTAGGAAGATGAAAGTGTTATCAAACATCGAGAAAACTGTGCGGCAAATTAGTATAAGTGCAGTGCCACTAGGCACTGGAGGGCACGTGCCTTGGGCGCCGGGCTGAAGGGGCGACAGCCAGACAGGAAAGATGATTTCTATTTTGTTTTTTTTAACCCTCCCCTTCGCTCCGTTAGATAATCCACGAAATTGGTTGTCTTTTCGGAGGGGTGGGGGGTTGGTCAGGCGGGGGCGCACCTCCATACTCCTTGGATGCAGGGAGCTGACTGACCAGGAAGTACCTGCACTTCCGGGCCCAGCGAGGCGCTCACCAGCTCCCTGCTCCAACATGCTGCTGTTGCTTCACTGCATGTGATGAGAGGAGAGTGAGAGAATCTCACTGCAGACGTCACAGCAGGGCCTAGGAGGAAGACGACATGGGAGGACGACACAGAAGCTGAGCGCTCGTAAAGCTGAAGACGGAGGGGAGGCTGTAGCCTGGAGCTGTATACTGGTGACCGGGAGGAGGCTGGAGCTGTATAATGGTGACAGGGGAGAAGGGGGACTCGGAGCCTTTAGCTGTATACCGGTAACAGGGGAGAGGCTGCTGCCTTGAGCTGTATACGGGTGACAGGGATGAGGCTGAAGCTGTATACTGGTGAAAGGGGGGAGGGAGAGCTTGAGCCTGGAGCTGTATACTGGTGATAGGGGGAAGGCTGAAGCCTGGAGCTGTATACTGGCGACAGGGGGAGCCTGGAGCTGTATGCTAATGACTGTTCTTTCCCCACTTATGGCGATTGAAGGTGTGCAGTAAGGCGATGGTGTGAGAAGTGTTACCTTCATATTCTTGACGCGAGGCAGACCGGACCAAGAGTGGCTCCTGAGTGGATGGAGTCAAACGTGGACGCAGAGAGATGAATCAGTGGTGGTTTATTTGAGCCATACCCAAAGACAATGAGGTGGTACGATGCGGATGGTACAAGTAGCCGATACCTTGTGTTGTGGGTGTTCACCCCTGGAGCCACTACTGCTGCTGCTGGTCAAAAGACGTTGCTTTCTGTAGCCCAAAAAGAGATGTGTACTTCTCACACCGTGACTGGAAGTAAAATGGATGCCAGTAAGTGAGGTCGTACACAAGACTGCAGGACACGCCCACATTCTAGAAAAAAAAGTAAGGAGGAGCGAGGGAGTTACACAAAGCTTCTGGTCAGCAGACGAGCATAAAAACAGGTAACAATGGAACAGTAAAATGAACTATATGAAAAGGATACCAAGGGAACAGCACAGGGACAGGTGGGAGCTGGAGCCTGAAGCTGTATACTGGTGACGGGGGAGATTGGAGCCTGGAGTGTTATACTGGTGACAGGAAAGGCTGGAGCTGTATACAGGTGACAGGTGAGCCTGGAGCTGTATACTGGTGAGGGGGGCTGTAGCCTGGAGCTGTATACTGGTGACTGGGGAAGGCTGGAATCAGACTTCCTCCTACCCACCCGCTGTATTTCTTCGTTCGTGAAGCCGGCCCTCGCCGCCTTGGTCGCTGTGCCGATGCAGAATGAGTGGGTGCCATAATCTTTTGGCTGGAGGCCCATGCCCGTGAGCAAAGCTTTTAGCAAGGAACTGCGTCGCCATGAGCGGGGAACCATCTGCATGCTTGAAGAAAAATGAGTTAAGGGTCCGGGACTCCAAATATCGCTGAAGGACTTTAATGAGGCAAAGTGGCCTGGGGGATGGGAAAATAGGGAACCACACTACTCGCTTGAGCTGATCTGTCATTGATCGCCTGATGCGAACCCTTACCCGTCCGTTGCAAAATATGACGTCTTTGCTTAGCAGCCCTCCGGGGCGGCCTGGGATCCTGCTGACTAGTTTGCTGACCCGCAAAGCACCGAAGAAAGCAAGCACAAATTGCCGCCTAGTTTGTCTATTATGCTAGATGGAACGGCAAAAGAAATGGGCCTCCTGCTCTTGGTGCACCTGCGCTTCCGTTTCCAACCCTTAAGGGCCTGCATGAACAGGAAAGCCTTGGTGACATCCAGCCAATCGCGGAGGCAGAAGTGGAAGGCCAGCCCTGCTAGCCGCTGCTGCGCAATCGTGCCCGAAACGCCATTGAAGTACAATGTCGCTATGTATTGAACTACCGAGTTACATAGAAAAACCGCGGAGACCTGGTCCGGCAGCACCTGAACTAGGTTGAACCATTCCTTCCAAGCCTTACCGTACGAACGCCAGGTAGATGGAGCCATGGAGGCTTCTACCAGCGGCATCAGCTGTCCTCCGGGACCATCCAAAGGGACTTCGGACTTTCCTGGCCTTTGTTGTTCGCCCCAGGGTGCAATGTTTGAAACCTCTGAAAAGCAAAGCGTGACAAAGCATCCGCAACACTATTGTTGGCCCCGGGCACGTGACGGGCCCTAAACCAGATATTGTGATTCAGGCACCTGAGGACTAAATATGGAAGCAGCCTGATGACCGGCAGGGAGGAAGATGCCAGGTGGTTGATTGCATGGACAATGCTAGCATTGTCTGTTCAGAAGCAGATTCGCTTGTTGGCCAGCTGTTCGGCCCATAGTGCTGTGGCCACTATTACGGGAAATAGCTCTAGCAGGGTGAGATTCTTTGTCAAGCCTGACAGGTGCCATGTGTCCGGCCAGCGGCCTGTGCACCAATTTGGACCAAGGAAGATTCCAAAACCGATGGCTCCGGCCGCATCAGAGAATAGAGATATGTCCGAGCTGGATACCTCGGGTTAATGGAAACATGTGCATCTGTTATAGCTAGCTAGGAAGGACCTCCATACGCCTAGTTCATCCCGTAAGGCCCTGGTGATGTGAATCCTGTGATGTGGGGCAGTTAAGCCCCTAGTGGCCAAGCAGAGCCTTTGGGAAAAGCTCCTCCCCTGCGGGATGTGCGAGAGTGGCGGTGACAATGTGCACCTCTGGGTGAGCAACGGTATTAATGATGGCTGCTGCGGGAGGTGGATGAAGAACTCCCTGATTGGCGGGCTCTGGGAGAACCCCGATGGGATGGCGTTGTGAGAGACTCACCTGTTACCCCGTTCTGTGGCAGTGGCTGTGCATGGGCAACGTGCTCGTAGGCTGGGGGTGTCCATGCAGGGTTCTGCAGGGGATGCTCTGTAGTGTCCCTGGTGAGCCGTGGGCTTCCCGCTCCTGCTGGCCCGATGCTGTCTGCCCCAGGGGTATTAGGGAGCAAGGTGGGGTGAGGGGCAGAAGGGGGTTCTTACCATTTTGGTGTCCAAGGCCCCATGTGGAAAATGCCTGGCAACACTCCCCATAAGGCATGGGGGAGACCTGATGCAAGGGCTCCTCAGCAGAGGAGCTTAAACTCTCTGTGGCCCCCATGCTGTGGTTAGATGTGGGGAGGAGGGCACAGCTGCAGGCTATCGCGGGGATGGGAATGTGCATGCTGACCTCCTTCCTGGCCGGGCGTCCGCAGGGAAATGCCGAACGCTGGACTGGAAGTGACATTTTGTCTCGTGGGGATGGGCCCCCGGAAACCGGTCGTGACGTCCAGTCACGTGATCGCCACGTCACCGGAAGTGACGCGGCGGCCTGAGCACCCGGATGCAGCCACAATTCTTATGATGCCGCGATCTCGGCAACAGGAAGTGACGCGGCGTCACGTGTTACCCGGCCTCCAGTGGCAGGATGTGAC
This sequence comes from Allobates femoralis, assembly GCA_033576535.1. Taxonomy (NCBI): domain Eukaryota; kingdom Metazoa; phylum Chordata; class Amphibia; order Anura; family Aromobatidae; genus Allobates; species Allobates femoralis. Next base: position 475,540,720 of record JARQOC010000006.1, on the reverse strand, counting down.
GCAGTCCCTGGATGTGACTGGTGGTCACATGGGGATCGCGTCACCGGAATTGATGTCGCAGCAACGCCGTCGGGGGGAGCAGGTGAGCGGCGTGGGTGCAGGGGGCCTGAGGGGGTTGGCAAAGCTCGGGACTGCGCAGAGGGGGCCCTGGAGGAAGGATCAACAGCTGCCAGCGAGAGCGGCCTGGCCTTGTTGGCCCGGGCCACCCCTAGCGTGCTCCTGGGGCCAGCTCTGGGGCTTAGTCTTTGCGGTGGACGTGAGGGTCTGGAAGATCTGTGTCGACCATTTGAAGGATCCGTTAGGAGGGAGCTGGTACCCACAAGGGAGGCAAGCCATTTGGCTCCCTCCCGCCCGATCCTTTCCCTTACCGCTGCTTCCAGGGTGTCCATCGTCGGCTCAGTGATGATGCTCACCCTGTGAGCAGTGTGGTAAGAGGAAGGATGGGCTTCTGGCACTGGTCATAAAGCCCAGGGGCGGGCCGTAGGACTGCTATTGGGATGTGGCTCACAAGACGGGAAGGGGGGCTACCAGGCATTGAACGGCGAGGAGGAGTGTGGGAGGCTGGAGTAGGAGCAGGGGGCTCTGCAGTCAGAGGCAGCGACATCAGACGCAGTGCCTTGCAATCACTCCCTCCTCTCAGACTTCTCATTGCTTCTTCTCTGGCTGTCTGTGATCCAGTGTGACTGTGAGGAGAGAACTGAGCTCAAGATACCCAGGCTGGAGGAGTTGGGGTCTTCTCCTGCACTCTGGTGACTGATCAGAGACAGCCAGAGAAGAAGTAGTGAGAACTCTGAGAAGCCAAAGACACAGGAGAGATGGAGTAATGAGTTTAGCCACATAGGAGCCTGACATTGTGCTATCACCATGCAGCATGTCATATACAGTTGTGGCCAAAAGTATTGACACCCCTGCAATTCTGTCAGATAATACTCAGTTTCTTGTGGCCATATTGTATGTATGCATTGAATACTGTCAAATTCGTAGTGGCATGTGATTGTGGCGTCCCTGCAGTCTGGTTGCCACAGAGGTACTGCAGCTAAGCCATAGGTGTGGTATCCCACTCCCAGGTAAGGAGGGGACATGAATCTGAGACACACACACCTGCACACAACAGCCATCCTAACTCCTGACCAGGAGATAGAAGGGGGCGGAAGTGACTTCATACGAGGAAACCCATCTTCTGGCGGGAGGAGGGAGTGGGGGTGAGACAGAGAGTAGAAAAGCAGAGAGGAAGAGGAGTAAGGTCAGTCTAAGGAAGTCTGCTTAGCTAGTCAGTCAGAAGAAGTCAGGCTGAGAGGAACACCAAGAACAATGGAGTTCTAGGGGAGGCTAATGCCAGGGGAGGAGTGGGACCAGTGGGTAGGTTGCCATGGAACCCTGGCCAGAGGGGCCCCATTCCAGCAATCACCCCAAGGTTGTTGCTGGAGGAACTAAGTTGCAAGAGGGAACTAGCACCGATCTGGCAACAACACTTTAAGGCTGAACCAGAAAGCTTGAGGCAGCTGAGCTGCAGGCTCAGTAGTCAACAACCGTAGACATTCTCCAAAACGGTTGCTATACCTAGGGTCAGAGGACGTTTCGGTTTACAGAGAGGTGTCTCGGAGAAGTGAACCCGAATTGCCTGGGAGTTGACTGGACTGCCAACCCGGAGGACACGGTGCCCCTGCTGGGCTGCAACTGCTAAACAGTGAGTAAAAGTCAAGGAACTGCAGCCCTGGTATCCTCCCATTATTTCCCAAGCCCTCCTTGCCAGCTCCTGCACCCCAACTATAACTGCTATCAATCATATAGACTATTTCACCAACCTTGGGGCCCCGCTCCACCTGTGGGGAGCAATACCAATCCGGCTGCCGCACCATCTGCGCCGGAGGTCCAAATCTGCTTCATCGGTCATCCCTGGCCGAGTACCACAGGTGGTGTCACGAAAAGACTTCTGAATCCCCTGTAAGTAACCCCTTTACTGCACGGAGCTGGGCCACAGCCCCCGTGACCTCCCAGAAAGCCAGCCTGGCCGGCTACCAAGTATCCTGGCATGATCATTGTTCAACAAATTTAAACTTTTCTTCTGTTTCCCATTTTAAACTATGTTGTCTACATTCATTTTGAGGCGCTGATATTAGAAATGTAATCAGAATTCCTGTAGCACGTACCATTCCCGAGATATTTTCATTTTACGATTGTAAGGACTGTACATAGTGGATAATAAATTGGCACTTATGTTAATATTCTTATTTCAGAAGTGCATTTTTGGTAGAAATAACCAATGAAATGCATAATATGGAGTCTCTCTATTATACTATACAGCACTTAAGCCCTGTCTAATTCTGCATTCTATTAGGGAATGGTACATGCTACAGAAATTCGAATTACATTTCTGAAATCAGCTCCTCAACATACAGTACATGGAGACAACATAGTTTAAAACAGGAAAAGTACAAATTTGTTCACCAGTGTAATATACAGTCTGTGAAAAACAGGATATAGATTGCACCCTAATACTGACAAATGTTTTCATGGACTCAAAATCCAACATTTCTCAGTGAGTTTGCGTGAATCACTTGGTCAACAAAAATACACGGACATGTGAATAACTCCATAGACTGTAATAGGTACGAGTTCTATAGACGAAAGACAGATAGTGTTTCTTGTATATGTTCTGACATTTTAAGAAGTGCTAAGGAAAAATTGCAGACTCAGAACTAAAACTTATCCATAGGGAATATAGGACCTCTGTTCCTCCACAAGGTCGGCATATGTACAGAGGCCAAAGATCCAAAGAGCTTAGCTAAACCTTATACACATGCTGCGGTATCAGAAATGTTATTGTTTTTTGCACATAAATTGATAACATATTTTAGATGGATTCACAGGAAGCCCTCTATTAAATGCGATTAACAAAGACATCACTACAGGATTGTATGAGAAAATGATTTATTCTAAAATAAGCATTGGATCTGGGAACCGTGGTTCATTTTCTCACCATTTTGTATGTGCTCTAAAATGTTAAAGGGATCCTGTCACCTCCAAAACTGCACCTAAGCTACCAAAACATGTCCCTGCAGCATCCTATCACTAATTTCACACTCCTTTTGTCTCCTAAAAGCATCCTGTGAAAGTGGATAAAAACGTTTTAATACTCACTCATTAGGATTATAATTAGCAGGGGCTATATTCTTTAGCCCTTATGGCGTGTTGTTTTGCAGCCTGAATGATCCAGCCTCTCTGTGCAGCTTCTGCTATGTGGAGCTGAAGGCAGGACCAATGATTTGCATTCTGTGAGTGACAGAGAGGGGGAGGGCAAAGCCTGCACAAGCAGAGCAAACAGACAGAGAGAGGGTGGATCCTGGAGCCTGCAAAACAACATGCCCTAAGGGCTAAAGAATATAGCCCCTGCTAATTATAATATGTTGAGCCCACTGGGACGGGGTACTCGGTACCAAATGCCTAATGAGTGAGTATAAAATCGTTTTTATGCACTTTCACATGATGCTTTTAGAAGACAAAAAGAGTGTGAGATTAGTGATAGGATGCTGCAGGGACATGATTTGGTAGCTTAGGAGGCGTTCTGGAGGTGTCAGGATCCCTTTAAAGGGAACCAACCAGCAGGTTTTAGAGCTATAAAGTGAAGCTTCTACCTTACAGACACTGGAATGCTGAGTGCACTCATACCTTTACTTCAATGATTACATAATTGCAGAGAAAACTTATCAAACACAGGGAAAACTGTGCAGCATATTAGCATAAGTGCAGCACAATGTCAGTATGAGGGGCTGGGCTTCTTTGTATTACGCCCCTGTGGGCTCTAAGCCAACCTCCCCTCCCTTCTCACTCCTTCCCTGTGACTATATACCAGAGACATATCAGTGACATATACAGTTGTGGCCAAAAGTATTGACACCCCTGCAATTCTGTCAGATAATACTCAGTTTCTTCCTGAAAATGATTGCGATCACAAATTCTTTGGTATTATTATCTTCATTTAACGTAGGTTTTAAATTGAACTCAGAGGCTTATACCCTCCTATGCATTTGTACCACAGAGGCATAAGGTAAGGGAGACAGGGACCCAGTATACATGAGAACACCTTGAAGCAGGTTACCGGGCTTACATGCAATGGCCAATGCATCAACTAAGATTCTCATATTTCATATTATGTCTTAAAGCAGTTTCTGTAGTGTTCATTTTCCTCTTCAAAATGTGCATTAGTTTCCTATATACCAGACATACCCTGTATATCCTTTAGTCATTTGTCATATACCGTATATACTCGTGTATAAGCCGAGTTTTTCAGCCCAAAAATTGGGCTGAAAAGTCACCCCCTCGGCTTATACACGGGTCAATATGGTAACTTCTCCATGGAGGAGGCGGGGGGAGGCTGCTGAATGAGCGGCCCATCACGTGGGGCCGCTCATTAGATATGCACGGCTCCCCCCGCCCATCACAGCGACAGAGGGAGCCGTGCATAAAGCCCCCCAGTGTATACAGCAGCCCCCCAGTGGCACTAGCCCCCCCATCATGAGAAGAGCCCCCCACAGTTTGCAGAGCCCCCCCGCTGCATTATCTTACTATCCAGGGTCTTCTTCACCGCGGGTCCTGCAGTCATCATCGCGCCCTGTGTTCCGGTCTCACGTGACCCAGCGCGATGACGTCATTCCACTGCGACCACCGGGTCACAAGAGACCGGGAACACAGCGCACGAGGATGGACTGCAGGACCCGCGGTGAAGAAGACCCTGGATGGTAAGATAATGCAGCGGGGGGGGGGCTCTGCAAAGTGTGGGGGGCTCTTCTCATGATGGGGGGGCGAGTGCCACTGGGGCCTGCTGTATATACCCCTGGGGGCCTGCTGTATCCTGGGGGCCTGCTGTATATACCCCTGTGGGCCTGCTGTATATACCCCTGGGGGCCTGCTGTATATACTCCTAGGGGCCTGCTGTATACCATGCTGCTGGGGCCTGTATACCACTGGGAGGGCCTGTATACCACACTGCTGGGGGCTGTATACCTCACTGCTGGGGGTTGTATACCTGTGCTGGAGTCCACCCTCGGCTTATATGCGAGTCAATAAGTTTTCCCAGTTTTTGGGGGCAAAAGTAGGGGGGTCGGCTTATACACGAGTATATACGGTATTCTGTTTAGTGTGCAGCGGACCATTATTATTATATATTGTTATTTTCTAGCTAGCACCTAAACATGCAGGTGTGCCAGTTATCATATTACTAGCTGACACAGGGACTTGAGGTGACCAGGCCTGTTGGAGCTCTGCTGCAGTTGAAGAGGGTCTTGCTTTGGATTTTCTAACCAACAAACATTCCTCCTAAGCAGTTGTCTTGCAAGGTCTGCCGGACCTGAGCTTGTCAAACACATCTCCAGTCTCTTCAAATCTTTTTTTAATTCTTTGTACTTGATGCTGAGACACATTAAAGGTGCCAGCCACCTCTGCAGTGCATCTGGTCTTCAGCCTCTTGATAATCAAGGCTTTGGTCGCAGGGTGGATTTTTGGCTTGTTGTCAGAGCTCAAGTTGCAGTGCAAGTGAAGGTCTGGGGTGATGGGTTTCTTTTTATACACACCCACTAATTAACCGATAATTTACTGAGCACAGGTGAGAATGTAATCTAGGACTGGGTGCATTATATGACCAGGCGACAAAACGTTTGTCTTGCCAAAATCTGACCATTCTGGGTTCATTAAATGATCAATATTTCAGCATTTATGCCAATTTATTTTCTTAACCTAAACCACATTTCGGAGGGTTTTAGCTTTCAAAAGAGTAAGTTATACAACCAATGGATGAATTTAACGTCATGTTATCAGCTTTTATTTACATAACATGGATAAGCAACATAACTTCTGTCAGGGAGTGTATTTGTATTAATGTTGATGATTATGGCTTACAGCTAATGAAAACCCAAAGGTCATTATCTCAGAAAATTAAAGTAAGAAGAATGAAGAAATCAAAGGGTGAATATAGTAATGATTTATTAGTCAATGTGTTTCAGGACTCCCAGAAACGCCCTGAAACATGGCAATATGATATTGAATTTTGATAATATTGTAATTGAGGGATGAGCGAGTATACCCGTTACTACTCGCACGAGTAGTGTGGTATTCGCAATACTCGTTACTCGGTAAGTATTGCTGGTGCTCGTTAATGATTTGTCGATCATTATCGATCTGACATAAATTTAAAGCCCCCTTCAGTAAACAATGGAAGCTGGCACCTTAGGGTGAGCAGATTGAATGTTAGGCTCCCTCTGGGAGGCACAGCAAGGTGTTTTGTGCTGTGAAATTTTGAAAGATAGAGGGAAAAGGGAGGGGGAAGTTTCTGCTCACTAGGATGTAATTAGTAGAACCTCAGTTTCTGCAGACGGTGCATGGAACAGTCCTGGAGCCACGACTAAGACATTTATTGTCGAAACGCGTCGGTGAATACATTGGTTGTCCTTAGATGTGATGGCATTGAATTAATAAATATTCTGAAGCATAAGACTCGAGTGCTGGAATCTTATATGTGAAATTTTGAAAAAGCCCCCCCCTTCCACCCTGTCCTGGAAATACTCGTTTTATTGCCGGATGTGTGTGGGCGGAGCCTATCACTAATTGACTTACATTATACTCGCTACTCAGACAAATATGCGAGTATTAAAAACTACTCGGCACGAGTATAGCGAGTCAGAGTATTATGGTACTCGCTCATCCCTAATTGAGACACACTAGTATATTGTGTAAAGGGAATTTGTATCACTTTCATTTTTAAATGTTCTAGTATGAATATAGTTGTTAATTACCTTATATCGATCTGAACATCCAGAAAATTAAAGTTGTGAATGACATATTCATGTTGTTTGAAGTGTTACAATAAAGAATAGCAGCCCACAGCGAACCCCTGAAAATGATGTATTTATCAGAAACGCCATTTCCAGGTGCTTTACCAGGCTCTTCCAGCGGTCCTGGTGGCAGGTGGCACGCTGGGTAATAAGGGGTTAATACCAGCTTTATTTTACCAGCTGCTATTAAGCCGTGAGATTCTTAATGTCAGGCCAAGTTAGACCCGTCCATTAAAAATCTCCAATAAAGGGTTAAAAAAGACAGCATCAGAGAGAAAAATGAATTCATTTAAAATAAAAGCACAGACATGCTTAGAGACGTCATGTATATTACTCCCTCGCACACCTCCATGATCCTGCTCTAACCCTCAGCTGCCATGTTTTACATTGGCTGGCAATTAAAAATAGGACAGAGCTCACACTTTTGTTTTGCCAGCCAAGGTAAAGTTACACAGCTAAGGGTAGTATCTCGCAGCCGCCTGCTTTCATCGGGCTAGACGAAAAAATACTGCGAAGCCCCACGCATGTTTTTTTTTTTTACTCATTTAACACCCAATGACGGCAGGTTGATTACCATACACAAATGTGTTTGGCAACCAAGCACAATCACCGTCCAGATGGAAATGCAGTCTTACAAAGGCTCTCACAGAGTGTGAGCTTCTCTGATTGTCTGTTTGTCTGGCAGTGCAGTGAATATTCAAGAAGGTTAATAGGCGGCCCCGGAAGTAGCAGCGGGACTCTAGTAAGCCTGTAGTCTAGTAAGCATGTTGTGACGCCCTGTGCCAAGTAAGCCACAGAACCAACTAGTTCACTAAGGGATTTCCACATCTGGTATCTCACCTACACACAACACCTTCCACTCCAGGCCTGTAGGGGGAGCTCCACTGGCTGTTGTTAAGCCAGATCCCCTATAAATACAGGTGCTGGAGGCGGAGTTAGCCAGAGTCTGCAGTCACTAGAACTGTGAAGATCAGTGCCTAGTGAGCCGTGCTAGGCCCGAGATCAGTGCACCGCCAGAGCCAGTGTGAGGGTCCAGAGAATGAGGGCAGAGGCGAGGAACACTACAGAGGGGGCAGAAAAGTTATACCGACTCACCCCACCAGTCACTGGAGTCCGAGTCTGCAAGGGAAAAAGGTTAGCCCAGCAGAGAATCCAGTACACCGTGGAGGCTTAGCTTCCCGGACACCCGCAGCACCCACATTTGAGAGCCAGGGACCGCAGGAGAGAGAGCGGTAGCCAAGCGAGAGCCCTCAGTGCAGCAACACGGGTGTGAAAAAGCAGGAAAGGTCAGGCCTGGTTTCATATACGCAAGACTCAAGACAAGGGAGCAGGACAAGGAGGCCTATAACTCACTCGGTGTGGAAGTCCCAAGGTGTTTTCCTCAGACCTGGATGTGTACCTGGAGAACCATCAGTAAAGGTACCGAAAAGACTTTCTTGTGTGAGTGTCCATTCCTTCGGCTTGTCCCTCACAGCAAAAACTGTGCAGCCCCATTCCAACCGCGCTGCCCTATTTCACTATTATTACCCTACAGCCCCGGGGATCCCGCTCTTTCTGTAGAGAGCTACAACACCTTGCTGCCGCCCATCACCCTGGAGGTCCCAGCAGCGCCGGTGCCATCACAGGACCTACAGGTGGCGTCACGACTGACAATAAATTTAATCCCTGTAAATACCTCTTTTTATTTTGTCACCAGGAACACGGACTTGGGCACCGACCCCCCGTGACATCCCCGTATTTGTACGCTCGAGATCAGAGTACCCCAAGCCCTTGGCACAAGACACATGAGAAATGCCATGTTAAAAACGCATTGCACACAGACACCACACTGCCTTTTTTTCTCAGCTAACATCAATCGCATTGCAGTGGCATGCCACACAAATCAAAAAACAGATGTCCTACTCTCCTGGATTACAGTCAGATTTTTTGTGTGATTTCAGCCTAAGGAAGAGACTGGGAGAAACCTCAACCAAGATGGAGAAATCTAATACAGAGAGCACTGGAGCCCTGAGACTGAGGTCAGGTCAGAGAGGGGGCGGTAGAGAAAAACTAGGTGTGACAAGGGGGGAAACACAATAATATACATACGGCTCTGCTCCGTACACATTATAGACACGACTCTGCTCAGTACACATTGTACACACACGGCTTTTCTCCATACATGTTGTACATGCATGGCTCCGCTCTGTACACATCATACACACATGGCTCCGCTCTGTACACATCATACACACATGGCTCCCCTCTGTACGTGTCCTACATGCACGGCTCTTCTCCATACCCATCATATACACACAGCTCTGCTCCGTACAAGTCATACATGCACGGCTCCTCTCTATACACATCATACACGCACGGCTCCGCTCTATACACACACGGCTGCATTCCATTCTCGTCCTACACGCACAGCTCAGCTCTGTATACGTCCTAGAAGCATGGGTTTAGCTATGTAACCTAGTACACACAAAGCTCCACTTTGTACACCTTGTACACAGCTCTGCTTCATACAAGTTGTAAACATGGCTCCACTCCAAACATCTCGTACAAATATGGCTCCGCTCCGCAAACCTCATACACACACATCTCTGCTCCATACACCTTGTATGCACACAGCTCCACTCTGTACACCTCGTACACACACGGCTCCACTCCGTACACCTCGTACACACACGGCTCCGCTCCGTACACCTCGTACACACACAGCTCCGCTCCGTACACTTCATACACACACGGCTCCGCTCCGTACACCTCGTACACACACGGCTCCACTCCATACACCTCGTACACACACGGCTCCTCTCCGTACACCTCGTATACACGGCTCTGCTCCGTACACCTCGTACACACACGGCTCTGCTCCGTACACTTCATACACACACGGCTCCGCTCCGTACACCTCGTACACACACGGCTCCACTCCGTACACCTCGTACACACACGGCTCCACTCCGTACACCTCGTACACACACGGCTCCGCTCCGTACACCTCGTACACACACGGCTCTGCTCCGTACACTTCATACACACACGGCTCCGCTCCGTACACCTCGTACACACACGGCTCCACTCCGTACACCTCATACACACACGGCTCCACTCCGTACACCTCGTACACACACGGCTCCGCTCCGTACACCTCGTACACACACGGCTCTGCTCCGTACACTTCATACACACACGGCTCCGCTCCGTACACCTCGTACACACACGACTCCGCTCCGTACACCTCGTACACACACGGCTCTGCTCCGTACACCTCGTACACACACGGCTCTGCTCCGTACACCTCATACACACACAGCTCTGCTCCGTACACCTCGTACACACACGGCTCTGCTCCGTACACCTCGTACACACACGGCTCTGCTCCGTACACCTCGTACACACATGGCTCTGCTCCGCACACCTCGTACACACACGGCTCTGCTCCGTACACCTCATACACACACAGCTCTGCTCCGTACACCTCGTACACACACGGCTCCGTACACCTCGTACACACACGGCTCTGCTCCGTACACCTCGTACACACACGGCTCCCCTCCGTACACCTCGTACACACACGGCTCTGCTCCGTACACCTCGTACACACACGGCTCCGTTCCGTACACCTTGTACACACATGGCTCCGCTCCGTACACCTCGTACACACACGGCTCTGCTCCGTACACCTCGTACACACATGGCTCCGCTCCGCACACCTCGTACACACATGGCTCCACTCCGTACACCTCGTACACACATGTCTCTGCTCCGTACACCTCGTACACACACGGCTCCGCTCCGTACATCTCGTACACACACGGCTCTGCTCCATACACCTCGTACACACTCGGCTCTCCTACATCCACACTGTAAATCCCTCCTGACCCCACACATAACCTTCACCTCATCCAGCACCATGACAACCAGAGGAGCTGATCATGTGACCCCTGACTCCTCCCCTCCATGTGACATCATCACAGGTCCTGTAAGCACAGATCATTTCATTTTGGTTGAGCCTGGAATGTATAGGGTCCCCACCTGGGGGTCTTACCTCCTATTCTATTATAAACAACTCCATGCCATGTGGACTTAAAAAAAATAATGTTTATTCTGCCTGGAAACATTGGGCTGCAATCCGAGCACGCCCCTATCATGTGACAGGAAATGACATCATACCTTAAAGGAACCTAATCCTGTACTTCTAGCACCCACCATTTCATATCCCCATTCAGGTCCCTACAATATCGGATCCTCTCACATCTTCTATACAAGAGAATTCTCCTGATTGACCATCAAGGATGGATCTGGACAGGGACAAGATGGCGGAGAGGATCTTCCACCTCACCCTAGAGATCCTCTTCCTTGTTACTGGAGAGGTGAGAGATTGTGATGACAATGTCACATGACATCATTCTTATCTATGGACAGAATAACAGATGACAGAACTGGAGAGGTGAGGACTCTGGAAATGTCTGGAGACTGGAGATTTATTAATGTGTCTCTCCATAACCAGGATTACACAGTAGTGAAGAGCTCTAGTGATCTGTGCTGTCAGGACCCTGTGTCTGAGGGAAGAGCCCTGAGCCCAATCACGGGGCCTCCACCTCACCCCCTGATACATGAGGACATCAATGACCAGAAGATCCTACAACTCACCTACAAGATGATTGAGCTGCTGACTGGAGAGGTGACACTGCTGGGAATGCTGCTGCTGCTGCTGGGACATTATACAGTAACGCTATGAAGGGATCGGGGAAAGATGACAATGGTATCATTGTATGTGTCAGGTTCCTATAAGGTGTCAGGACGTCACCGTCTATTTATCCATGGAGGAGTGGGAGTATTTAGAAGAACACAAAGATCTGTACAAGGACATAGTCATGATGGAGGTTCCCGGCCGCCCCTCACATCACCAGGTAATAGACAGGACTAAATACACACGGCCTATAATGATCTGTATGTAAAGAATGAATTCAGTCCTGTATGTGTCTCCTCCAGGTCTATCCAGTAAGAGGACAACACCAGAGAGATGTCCCCGTCCTCTTCTCCCACAGGACTGTAAACAAGAAGATCCCGATGTTCCTCCGGATCATCAGGTAGATGGAGAGAAGGTGTGATGAGATCTCCCTATGATGTGTAGACGGCTGTGAAGGTCTTGTGCTCAGTCTTGTTTTATCCTCCAGTATTCTATGTTTTATACTTGTGTAATGAGAACGGTGGAGATGGCAGATTACAGCTGATCATAGATGGGACTTCTCCATCTGTCTGTGACTTTTACAATCTTTGTTTCAGGGTGAAGATCTGCCCCATATTAATACTACAGAGACATATGTGAGGGGTGATGATGATCTGCCCCATATTAATACTACAGAGACATATGTGAGGGGTGATGATGATCTGCCCCATATTAATACTACAGAGACATATGTGAGGGGTGATGATGATCTGCCCCATATTAATACTACAAAGACATATTCGAGCAGTGATAAGCGGTGTAAACAGAAGATTCCTACAGATAACCGCCCTGGTGAGTAGTGTCGTGGAAACCCCTTTACTAGGAGAGCTAATATGAAGTGAGATGGAAGGGATCTCTACATCTGCCAGTTCTGGTCCATATTCAGGTTTGTCAATCGATCAAAGAACAAGCACACAGAGCCAGTATGTCAGTGTGGATAGCTTGTCTAAAGACCTTTGCCAAAACACAAACATTTATTGATATTCTTGAAACAATAAGATGGCTTAACAATTATCTAAAAACGTACAAGTTTTGGGAACAAAGTCCATGAAACATGGATACTGCTGAAAACAGCTTAAATACAAAGTCCAGTCAAACTCATTCAGACAAATATAAATACTTTGTGACCTTGATTTTCTGCTCCCATTACAGATCTAATACAAACCTGATACTGACCCACCCCAGGGCCATGGGGTACCCGATTCCGGGCATTGATTTACTTGGGGATGTCACGGGCGGCCTGTGCCCAGACCCGTGGCCCTCGTGGTCACTAAAAAGGGGTTTGAAAATGACATTAAAAGTCTTGTGACGCCACCTACGGTGTCCGGCATTGGTACTGGCGCTGCGGCAGAACTGCGGGGATGGTGACGTGGCAGCTAGTTGGTAACTCTCCCCGTAGGTGGAGCGGAATCCCCAGGGCAGTGATGGGAGAAATAGAGAACTCATACAGGGAGGCTGCTCTGCCGGTGGAGATGTTAGTTGACAGTCTCTGAGAGCAGGAGTATGGTTCCACCGGCACAAGCAATAAGCATGCCAACCAGTCTTAGTCTCTGAACCAGGTTTTACTGGTGTCTCAGGCAGCAAACAGTTCTTACAGTTCGCGGGTACTGCTGGCCTGGGTAGTCACCAAAGAATTAGGATGTTTCACAGGGGACCCTCCGCGATGTGCCTGCTTTGCCTTTCATCTGTCTTACATTCCCGCTCACAGAGCCCACGGTCCCCACTAATCCTTACGGAGTCAAACGCCCTCGGAGCCTCCGGTGTGCAGTCGTCACCTCTGGGCCTCCTCTTGGAGTCTTTTGCCTCTGGGATCCCTTCTGGAGTCTATTGCTCTCCGGGCCTCCTTGATCCTACACGAGGGCCTTAGGGGAATTATGCCGGGGTTGTCGTGACCTCTGAAGAGGTGCGGTCCAGTTTCTGCGGCTCGGGGCTGAACACCCACACCGCCTCGGAGCCGGCCCTCAGATGTCGGACTGGATCCCTCCGTCCGGTAAACGTACCGGCACGGATTTGAGTGCATCTCCACACCGTAGGATCCCCTCGGTTCCCGGGCCACATCTCCTGAGGTGCCCTCCACTGCGCTACCCGCAGGGTTCCCCTCCAATGACTTTCTCCCTGACTAACTTTCCTGCTCTCCACCATACCACTTAACCTCCTCCCACCGGTACCGGTTTCCTAGCAACTGATTAACTTATTGGTCCCCTGACCTAAAGTGTGTGGTGAGGGTCCCTGATTGACATCCCAGTCCCTTGGTAACAGGGATACTGCACACTCTGGTCTGGGTGCAGTACCCCTATGTGGCGTCCTGACCAGTGGGGCGCCACAATACAACACAAGTTATTAAAGATATATAAATTACTTAAATGATAATCAAAACAAGATATAAACTATTAACCACAACAGTAGTAACCACTAAATGCAGAGAAGCCACAGATTCTTCTCAGCCACTGGCTGTGGTTTTATCAGTGGTGTAGACTCGCCATATGAAATGGTCACCATTCTGCTGGTAGACCACCACTTGCTCCTCCACCCAAAACTGTCCTCATTATTTTGGGCATTGAATGCCCTTCTGTTGGAGTTAGATCTGTTTCAGTCAGAGCTTACAGGTAAAATCCACCTAGTCTCTTGAAATTACAAGATATTTGACCCTTAGTTGTCCAGATCTGTAATCTGTAAAGCCAAGTGACAGCATACGTAGAATGCACTGACAATTTAGAAAATAATGGGGAGAAAAATATAATCTGTATGGTCGACTCCTAAGAGAATGTGAAGGGTAATGATGCTGTTACCGTCCTAGAATATCGGCATCTTATTGGATGAATCTACCGTCTCTCCCTTTTGTTCTGCTGAATGTGCTGATCAGGTCATTACAAAGGTCCAGTCTTTGTTGCCAAACTTCAGTTTTATGATGAGACACCATTCCATAAGCAATGAAATTTCCACTTTCTGTGCAGGTGTAATTCATGTGAAATAGGTCTGCAGCCTCTTAGGGTACTTTGACATCTTCGTTTTTTCAAATCCGGCAGAATTCCGTCTTTTTAAAAAAAAAAAAAAGGATGTGGCAATATTGCGTTTTGTAAAGCTTTTGTAATGGAGTTCCGGACATGTGCGGTGACTTGCGGTTTTATCTGGATCTGGCAAATTCGGCGCAGTTAGCAGCGGTTTTTGTTAGTTAGTGCGCGAAGTGCCAGATTTTCTGGATCCGCATGAAAATGCAAGTCGGCATACTTGTCCGGAACTCTATTACAAATGCATTCGCCAGAACGCAATGTTGCCGCAACCGTTTTTTTTTCCAAAAAAGACAGAATTCTGAATTTTTCGGATTTTAAGGCACACTTTTGTTTCCACCAAATTGGGGGGAAAACGGGGGTGCGTCTTAAAATCCAAATTAATTAAATTAAAAAAAATATGTATATATTACCAAGTGCTGGGGGGCTGCGGTCGTGAACTGGGGATGCTGGAGGCAGGTTTCGGATGATGGGGGCACAGCTGCGGGACTGGAGCTGCGGGGTAGTAGCAGCGGCAGCCCCCACCATCCGAAACCTGCCTCCAGCACACTGCTCCATGACCGCAGCCCTCCTCGGTAAGCCATGGTGGGTCCAGCGGGGATGGGAGATATATACACCAGGATGGGGCTATGTACAAAGGATGTGGGGCATATATACAGGATGGGAAGCCATATATACAGGATGGGAGGCATATATACAGAATGTGGGACCATATATTCAGGACGGGGTCATATATACCAAGATGGGGATGTATATATCAGGATGAAGGACATGTAGATCATCATGGAGGACCATATATACAGGCTTGGGGGCATATATACCAGGATACGAA
This sequence comes from Allobates femoralis, assembly GCA_033576535.1. Classification (NCBI taxonomy): domain Eukaryota; kingdom Metazoa; phylum Chordata; class Amphibia; order Anura; family Aromobatidae; genus Allobates; species Allobates femoralis. The sequence goes on along the minus strand of JARQOC010000006.1, from coordinate 475,525,333 downwards.
CATATAGCCCAAAATGGGCACATATATACCAGGTTGAAGGACATATATGCCAGGATGAGGGATATATATACCAGGATGGAGGACATATATAGCATGATGGAGTGACATATATGCTGATTGTAAGATGGACACTGGCATTATAAGACGGATCCCATTTAACATTAAAAATAATTTTTTTTCTATTTTCCTTCACCAAATTTGGGTTGCATCTTATGAAGCAAAAAATATGGTAATTATTTGTCATTATTTAAGTGAAATACAAGATCCAATTCCATAATTTATCCCTTCTTAAAGTCAATTAGTCAGATGTTTTATAGGGAATTAATCCTGTCTTTGTAGATTTGACTAGATAGTAAATAATCCATGTTCCCTAGAACGTCTCAACTGCAAATTATGAAAGAACTTTGAATCCTCTAATCCTATTTATAAAACAAGTCTGTCTTTTGACCCCCTTCCCGACATTGGACTTCATGGTACGTCCTATTTTGCAATGTGTTTCCGCAAATGGACGTACTGGTACGTCCTGGAGATCGTGTGGGCACAGGAGCTATGTCCACGTAATCACCACTTTGAGCTTGGCTTAAGTGATAGCTGGGACAACCAGGGTTCAAATAAGCACGGTCCCTGGCTATTTAACCCCATAAATGCTGTGATTAATAGCAATCCGATCGGGACCCCGCAACTTGATCATGCCAGCAGTATGGTCTAAGAGGCAATTTGTCAGTGTTACACTGACAGGTATATTGTACTGCTATGCTTGTGCTTGCAAAACATTATACCAGCGATCAGACTAATAAAACTTGAAGGGACTCTGTCAGGTCATTTTTCAGTATGATGCTAATATTACCCTTGAATAGGGCCTGGGCAGACCTTTTAAAAACATGTAAAACGACTTCCGGTTCCGGCGCCTCCATGTGCAGCCGCGTCTAAGGGCTGCTCCGCTCCCCGCCTCGGCAAATCCGCCGACATCTAGTCTCCAGCTTGGCCCCGGACATCGAAATTCACAGCAACGACTGCTACAACGCTGGTAGTGTCCATAACGAGCGCGATGGACCGCTATGTCACGAGGAGTTGGGAGGGAGAGAAGAACGCGGCGCATCATGAGGACTCCGGTAATGGCGGGCAGGGCGGACATGGCGTGGAAAGCGCCCAGTCAGTGACATTGGATGGTGACCTGGTGAGGAGGCCTGGGACAGGAATGAGCGAGACTGGGGTGGAAGAGGAGAGGGGAATGCCGCAATTAGATGCAGAGGATCAACAGGGAAGATCCCAAGTGCAATTACAGGCTACAGGGGCCGCCATGACTGCACAATCCCGGAGCTGTTCTCCTGCAGATGACAGACAGGTTACAGAAGGAGGGAAAGTGATTATGGTGGGCGGATGGGGAGCCCCTCACTTTGATTATAAAGCTTTGGCAAAGGAGCTTGCAATCCACCTCGCTGACGATTTCAAAGCTGCAGTAACTGAGCTGGTGGCAACCACAACAAAAGACTTGTCTACTAAAGTAGAGACACATGACCAGCAACTTATGGAGGCTGAATCCAGAATCAGTGCAGCGGAGGATAGAATACAGGAACTGGAGGATCAGTTAATGTCATTGCAACAGCACTCTGAATATGCACATGCAAAACTAGAGGATATTGAGAACAGAGCGAGGAGGAGTAACCTCAAAGTAGTGGGACTCCCTGAATCCATCCCAGTGACTCAACTAGAGGAAATCTTTGAGGTGGAACTTCCCAAAGCCCTAGGTCTTACTCATAGATGTAAGACAGAACGTACTCACAGAATTGGTCAGATGAGGGAGCCGCAGGATAAAAGGGTAACATTTGGATCTTCTGCCTCTAGAGAACCTACTAAGGCTAGACATGCTATAGCAAAGTACCTTAACCACCGAGACAAGGAGGAAATCCTGCGTGCTTATAAGGCCAAAAAGCAGCCCCTTTTAATCCATGGACATAGAGCTCTGGTATTTGCTGATTACTCAATAGAAGTTACGCGTCGCAGGAGATCCTTTAGTGAAGCGTGCTCGTTACTTCACAGACGAAATGTTCGATTCCAGCTGAACTTTCCAGCGATATTGCGATTCAGGTCCAGGGAGGGAGCTATGTTGACATTTTCTGATCCTGATAAAGCAATGGCGGCTATTCGTGACAATACGAGCTCACCAGGAGCAAGGATGCCTTCGTCACCACCCCAACTTGACACAAGATCGCCCGTAAAAACCAGTTCTGCGGTGGATCTGGAATCCGAGACAGATAGAGACTCTGTAAGGTCCTACAGATTAAGATCAAACTCCCTGTTAGATGAAGGGGCAGGGAAGAAACCACCGCTAGAAACACCAAGACAGCAGAGACAAACGGGATCCCGTTGGCAGAAGAAGAGATGAGAAAGAATTGAAAGAATATTGACATTCCATTACTCAGCAACCGAGATTCTCATTGGTTGGGCAAAATAGCCACACATTTGACGATTACGCTAAGAGAGGAGGGATATACATGAAAAGTGGGAAGTGATATGCAACCGTATCTTGTCACTTTCCCTCCCAACTCACTCTTTTACTGTCCTTGTGTTGTCTTTGTTTACAGGTTTCCTTACTCCCTTGGATATGCTGCGCAAAGTTTCGTAAGTTACCATAGAGACTTTTCCAGCCTCCTGATTACTACAGGACATATGTAGCAAATATATAAAAATGCACTTACTGAGGGAACAATGCTAACTGTACTGTTACCTTAATGAACATGTTGTTATTATAAGTTCAAGGTGATGACCTCATTTAATATATGGTGTGGCGGGAATGAAAATATGGGAAGATTATAAGAAACTGAGGCTCTAAAGCAAGCGCCGGTTTGGAGACTATTTCATTATAAGTTACAATTTAATATATGTTTTATGGGATAGGTTAAAGGCCGAGGCGGGGCGGAGATAGGTTTGTTGACTGCACTCGAGGAAAGAAGTGAGGTGCTCTACTTGGACAGATGTGTGGAGTTGGTGCGTTAGATAGAGGGGGGGGAGGGACAAGGGAGGGTAAGAAGGGTAAGATGTTGGGATTTGTCTACATTCCGTTGTATGATAAAATATGCATCTCCTGTAATATTTTTTTCTTGTTTTGGTATGCACCCGATCTCCCAACATATGTGTGGATTGTGATTGAGCGTACACCTGAGGCCCTGTACGGGGAGGACTCTGATGGTTAGGTGGGTCTCCTGGAACGTTAAGGGGTTGCGCTCCCCAGCAAAGCGCATGATGGTTCTCCGCCATCTAAAAAAATTACGCATAGATATTGCTTTGCTCCAGGAGACTCATCTGACATCGGAAGACTTCTTCCGTCTTAAAAAGCTATGGGTGGGGGAGGTCCTTGGGTCTAGTGCGGTGGAGAGAAAAGCGGGAGTAATTGTTTTAATACACAGGTCACTGGCCCACTCAATTATATCTACTTCGAGCGATGATGGGGGCAGACTGTTTCGAATGACGATACAAATACAAAACGATATCTTTAACATATATAATATATATGCACCGAACGCAAATCAGAGGCCCTTTTTCCAACATTTACAGAACACACTACTTCAAGATCCGGGAATTAATAAAATAGTGGGAGGTGACTTTAATTCAGTGATGAGAGCAGAAGAAGATAGGCGCTCACCATCATATATGCGGAGGGGAAGTCGGGAGGGGGGAGACTCGAGGGGAGAGAGCACCTTGGAATCATTAATGAGACTTGTGGGACTGTCGGACACATGGAGACTGACTAACCCTTTAGGTAGAGAATTCACTCACTTCTCGCATCCGCATGGATCATTGTCCAGGATAGATATGTTTTTTGGGTCCACCAAGATTTTACAAAGAATGATAAATATAAAAATAGAAGATATGGTGATTTCGGATCATAGTCCACTGGTCTTGGAGATTAAAGACAATTATGAAAAAGGAACCGATTATCTGTGGAGGTTTCCTGACACATTCACCAAAGAGGAAAATTTCACTAAATTACTGGGAGAGTGGTGGACGCATTATAGCGTGGATAACCTGGGCCATAGGTCAGAGCCAGGGCTTTATTGGGAAACTGCAAAAACAGTTATGAGAGGTCATATCATGGCATACAGCATGGGGATCAAAAAAAGGGCTAAAGAAAAATTTGTGGAAACTAGTCTGAAGGTGAGACATGCCTATTTACAATATAAAGAAACCATGGCGGCTCCTGACAGGGAGACGTGGCTCCAAGCTAAGAAAGATTTCGATGAGTGGGCAGGAAAACGGGGGAATATATTTAAAAATAAATTAGAACTAGAAATGCATAAATTTGGAGATAAAGGAGGAAAATTGTTGGCCAGATTAGCCCGAGGTAGATATACCTCTTCCCCCATCCAATCAATAAAGGATAAACAGGGCAACACGTGGACAGATCCTAAGAACATAATAAAAATACTAGGCAGATTTTATGCTTCTCTCTATAAAGAAACCACATTAACGGAAACTGAAAAGCCTTCCTGGCTAAATAAAATCAAAATGCCGCCCTTATCCCAAGACGACATCCAGGTCTTAAACGACCCAATTACAATTGGAGAGATTGAAGCGGCAATAAAAAATTTAAATCCAAGTAAGGCTCCAGGACCAGATGGTTATAATGGAGCCTTTTTCAAAGCAATGAAAGAGCAGATCTCCCCGATCCTCTGTGAGTTGTATAATGAAATACTGAAGGGATCGCCTATCCCGAATAGGATGAATTTAGCTTACCGTATATACTCGTGTATAAGCCGACCCGTGTATAAGCCGACCCCCCTACTTTTGCCCCCAAAACCTGGGAAAACCTATTGACTCGTGTATAAGCCGAGGGTGGACTCCAGCACAGGTATACAGCCCCCAGCAGTGTGGTATACAGGCCCCCCAATGGTAGTATACAGCAGCCTCCCCAGTGGTAGTATACAGCAGCAGCCCCAGTGGTATATACAGCAGCAGCTCCAGTAGTTAGTATACAGCAGCCCCAGAGGTATATACAGCCCCAGTGGTAGTATACAGCATCCCCAGAGGTAGTATATAGCCCCAGTGGTAATATACAGCATTCCCAGAGGTAGTATACAGCAGCCCCAGAGGTAGTATACAGCAGCCCCAGAGGTAGTATACAGCAGCCCCAGAGGTATATACTCAGCCCCAGTGGTAGTATACAGCAGCCCCAGAGGTATATACAGCCCCAGTGTAGTATACAGCAGCCCCACAGGTATATACAGCCCCAGTGGTAGTATACAGCAGCCCCAGAGGTATATACAGCCCCAGTGTAGTATACAGCAGCCCCAGAGGTATATACAGCCCCAGTGGTAGTATACAGCAGCCCCACAGGTATATACAGCCCCAGTGGTAGTATACAGCAGCCCCAGAGGTATATACAGCCCCAGTGTAGTATACAGCAGCCCCACAGGTATATACAGCCCCAGTGGTAGTATACAGCAGCCCCAGAGGTATATACAGCCCCAGTGGTAGTATACAGCAGCCCCACAGGTATATACAGCCCCAGTGTAGTATACAGCAGCCCCACAGGTATATACAGCCCCAGTGGTAGTATACAGCAGCCCCAGAGGTATATACAGCCCCAGTGTAGTATACAGCAGCCCCAGAGGTATATACAGCCCCAGTGGTAGTATACAGCAGCCCCACAGGTATATACAGCCCCAGTGGTAGTATACAGCAGCCCCAGAGGTATATACAGCCCCAGTGTAGTATCCAGCAGCCCCACAGGTATATACAGCCCCAGTGGTAGTATACAGCAGCCCCAGAGGTATATACAGCCCCAGTGGTAGTATACAGCAGCCCCACAGGTATATACAGCCCCAGTGTAGTATACAGCAGCCCCACAGGTATATACAGCCCCAGTGGTAGTATACAGCAGCCCCAGAGGTATATACAGCCCCAGTGTAGTATACAGCAGCCCCAGAGGTATATACAGCCCCAGTGGTAGTATACAGCAGCCCCACAGGTATATACAGCCCCAGTGGTAGTATACAGCAGCCCCAGAGGTATATACAGCCCCAGTGTAGTATCCAGCAGCCCCACAGGTATATACAGCCCCAGTGGTAGTATACAGCAGCCCCAGAGCTATATACAGCCCCAGTGGTAGTATACAGCAGCCCCACAGGTATATACAGCCCCAGTGGTAGTATACAGCAGCCCCACAGGTATATACAGCCCCAGTGGTAGTATACAGCAGCCCCAGAGGTATATACAGCCCCAGTGTAGTATACAGCAGCCCCAGAGGTATATACAGCCCCAGTGTAGTATACAGCAGCCCCAGAGGTATATACAGCCCCAGTGGTAGTATACAGCAGCCCCACAGGTATATACAGCCCCAGTGGTAGTATACAGCAGCCCCAGAGGTATATACAGCCCCAGTGTAGTATACAGCAGCCCCACAGGTATATACAGCCCCAGTGGTAGTATACAGCAGCCCCAGAGGTATATACAGCCCCAGTGTAGTATCCAGCAGCCCCAGTGGTAGTACACAGATCCCCCTCCTTAATATGCGTCCCGCAGTAGTAATAAACAGCCCCCCCCCCCTCCTTATCACGTCCCCCAGTATTAATAAACAGCCCCCCCCCTCCTTATCACGTCCCCCAGTATTAATAAACAGGCCCCCCCCCCTCCTTATCACGTCCCCCAGTATTAATAAACAGCCCCCCCCCCCCCTCCTTATTATGTCCCCCCCGGCTGCGGCAGCTGTGAAAATAACAAACAGTTTATACATCACCTTCCGACGCAGCTCTCTGCTCCTCCGGTCCTCTGCCCTCCGCTCGCCGGCTTCTTCTTCCTTGATGTGCCGGCTTGTGACCGCGCGCAGGAAATGACGTCATCTCCTGCGCCCGGTCACATGACACCGGCACAACAAGGAAGAAGAAGCCGGCGAGCGGAGGGCAGAGGACCGGAGGAGCAGAGAGCTGCGTCGGAAGGTGATGTATAAACTGTTTGTTATTTTCACAGCTGCCGCAGCCGGGGGGGACATAATAAGGAGGGGGGGGGGCTGTTTATTAATACTGGGGGACGTGATAAGGAGGGGGGGGGCTGTTTATTAATACTGGGGGACGTGATAAGGAGGGGGGGGGGGCTGTTTATTAATACTGCGGGACGCATATTAAGGAGAGGGGCTGTAGTGCAATATGCACGGCATCCCCCCGCCGCTGATGGACGGGGGGATGCCGTGCATATTCATTGCACTAATGAGGCGGCCCCACGTGACCGCCTGCGGTCACCGCGGCCCCCTCCTGCTTCCTCCAGCCCCCGGTCACAGCTCCCCCCCCCACAGCATACCGTATTGACCCGTGTATAAGCCGAGGGGGGGACTTTTCAGCCCAATTTTTGGGCTGAAAAACTCGGCTTATACACGAGTATATACGGTATATCAAATTAATCCCTAAACCAGATAAGACACCCACTGACCCGGCAAGTTATAGGCCAATATCCCTTATAAATCAGGATCTGAAACTTCTATCCAAAATTTTGGCTGATAGATTGGCAATGATATTACCCAAAATAATAGCTACACATCAGGCAGGGTTTATCAAGGGAAGATCTACGACTACAAACATTAGAAAAGTGATGCTTCTGATGGATATCTTGAGAAAGAGTAAGAAATTGAAGGAAGGAAACCCAGCCATGATCACCCTGGATGCTGAAAAAGCGTTTGACAATGTCAGGTGGTCATGGCTGGGTACAGTTTTTGATTTGGTGGGTCTTACGGGTCCTTTTAGACACTATATACAAACTCTCTATAGTAATCCTAGAGCCTGTGTGAGTATTCCAGGTTTCCTGTCCGACTCCTTTACCCTCCAGAAGGGAACGAGACAGGGGTGTCCTCTGTCCCCCCTTCTATTCAATTTGGCCATAGAGCCCTTGGCACTATATCTGGAGGAATGTAATTCTTACGAAGGCTTCAAAGTAGGAGCCCAAGAGATTAAACTTTCATTATTTGCGGATGATGTCATTCTTTATGTCCAACATCCCGAAAGAGATCTTTCAAACATCCTTTCAGATATAGAAATGATAGGCAAACAAACTGGATTTTCCCTCAATAAAAATAAATGCGAAATCCTGTTTATGGATTCGAGGAATGAGCTACAGGGAAAACAACAGCTTTGTGGCCTACCAATAAGGAAAGATAGTATAAAATATTTGGGAATACACTTAGCCAGAACACCTACACTGATATATAAACTGAATTTCTTGCCAGTTATTCAACAGATAGAAAAGGAATTGGCAAAATGGGTAGGACTACCGCTCTCGCTGTTGGGACGTTGCCACTTACTAAAAATGGTGAGTTTTGCCAGATTACTTTATCCCCTTCAGACTATCCCCATGCTGTTGAGACATACTGACATAGCCAGGCTTAATAAAGCTTTTTCTAGATTTTTGTGGGGAGGAAAGAGGCCCCGTTTAGCATATGCAACATTGACCCAGTCTAAGCAAGAGGGAGGACTACAGCTCCCGGATGTTCGGGGATACAACTTAGCGTGTATCCTACGAAATGTCCTTGACTGGATCAGAGGCACCAGCAGATTCTCAGACATCACTTTGGAGAGGGAATGGGCCAGACCTTGGGATTTGGTGGCCTTGTTACACTCACCGATGTCTTTCCTGCCCCACACTCTGAAGAACACGGTGATTTATAAGGACACTATAGCAACGTGGAAGGAGGTCAGGAAAAAACTTAAGCTAGCATGGAGAATCTCGAAACTACTTAACCCCTGGGGTTGTCCGTCATTTCCTCTGGGACGCGAAAATTCCTTATTTAAAATTTGGAGAGACAGGGGAATTAGGACATTGGGGGACCTTATAAACCTTGAGGAAAAAAAGTGGATGACAGAGACAGAAGTCTTAAATACTTATAATCTACCCCAATTCCACATCCTACAGTATCGTCAGTTGAAACATCATCTCCTATCACATTTGCGAGACATCTCTGGGGAAATTGAGAATTCTTTGTGGTCTGAACTGATATCCTTGAATAAGGATGAAGTATCTATTACCACTTTATATGCTAAATTAAAACAGGTTCTGAGGCCACAGAGGAAGAGGGGTCTATTTAACAAATGGCGCAAACATTTCACAGACCCGGAACTTACACAGAAGATCCTTGAGGGATGGGGAGTGTCAGACAATATGTTATCAACGAGAGATGGAAAGACACACAATTTAGGATCATGCACGGCACCATTCAGGGCTTCAACATCCCTCCCTCTAAAACTAAAACGACCACACAGGAAAGATGGGTCCACTGCCCAAAATGCAAATCACCCATGACTGATCTGGAACACGGTTTATGGTCCTGCGCCAAGGTCCAAGAATATTGGAAAGCAATAGATATATGGGCAAGAGAGATTTGTGGAGATATAGGAGAGCTAGACCCTGTACGATGGATTTTTCATTATCACCCAACTTCTCACACGTTAAGACAACCCCATATACTATGGCACTATATAGCGTTGGTAGCAAAGAGACTTTTACTCCAATACTGGCTCAATGACAGACCACCAGACCTTGCTCAATTGAAAGCGACGTTACAACATACATTGATACTTGAATCCATAGATACGCTCCGCAATCCAAGCAAACTGGCCAAAAAATTCTTCTATAAATGGAGACGTTTCATTGAAGTAGAACTTGCAGATATAGAAATTAAAAATTTCATGTTACCCTTTCGGTCATCAACATGGTATGCCTTGGAAGAGTTAGAGGGTACATTGGGTAGGCTAAGATGCTAAGATCAGGAGATGTAATAACTGTGATACTTTATTTGTAATATCATAAAGGTTTTCTTTATTCATACAGATACTTATTAAATATATATGGATAATTTCATATGGGGGGGGGAAGAGGGTGGGATATGTGAATATTATAATGTACCAGTTGTTCGTTGCTGTTTATAATTAACTGCTGTACACAGTCTTTTTCTATACAAGAACCAACTGTCTGATATATTGTTACTTGATTTTGTACTAATGTTTTTGTGATTAAAACCTAATAAAAATGATGGTTCAAAAAAAAAAACATGTAAAACCATTATTGTACACTTCTAGTTTCCATGTTATCAGCATCTTCATACCCTGCAAGGAGGTGGTGCATTAGTCCTCTCCATTATATTTCCAGCTGAATAGTGCAGTTCCTGTATAAGTGTTATCATAACTAATATGGAAACACTCTTTTTTTTCCACTTGTGGAGTAGACGTTTTTTGGTATAATTTTGGCCCACAAAACATTTTTGGGCGGCTTATATCAATATCAACAAAGAGTGTTTACTGTCATGGTCTATAGTTAGAGGGTCATTCCATGTCAAGTGAACCAATGATTTTTACCTCTATATTTTTAATTCTTTTAAGATTTTGTTATTTGGTAATCGTATGTAAGAGAATGCAAAATGTGAAGAGAAAAAAATTCTAGAAATTTTTGTTTTTTATTTAATTGATTTTCAAAGTTCGGAAAAAGTGTGAATTTCATTGTTGCTGCCTTTACATTTCTCCTCATACCTCAGGTTAGAAATAAGATAGAGAGACAAAATAAACACCATTCTGCTCAGAACTGTACAAGCTTTCACCAAATATGTCACAAGAGGATCTTTGTTAATATTTTACCCACACGAACGCAAACATAAAATTTTAAAACGCATTTCCGAAAAAAAACATTTATTTTAAAATTTTCCAAAAATGCCCATGTGTCTGCTATGCTCTTAGCCACATCTGTACCAAAATTCAAGTTGTGATCGCAATGGGATCATATTTAATATATAACTATGACAGTGTCAATTCGAAAATCTTGAATTCAGATGTGTTCAGCCTGTGGTGTAAAAGTGTGGGGTCTATATTCACCAAATAATCCATGATTTTTAGGTATTACTGTATTGTTTTAGTATGTTACAGCTTAGCTATTTATATATATATAAAAAAAGTCAAAAAACGAAACAGCACAATACTTCACCGTCGGGTGCAAAGCCCTCCTACCATTCCACTGGTAATTTAGATAGATGAAAAAATGAAAGGCAGCACTTCCTTCATAAGATCCAAAAGGGTTTTATTAGCCCTAGGACTGCAACGTTTCGGCTCCTTGCTTGAGAAAGGCAAGGAGCCGAAACGTTGCAGTCCTAGGGCTAATAAAACCCTTTTGGATCTTATGAAGGAAGTGCTGCCTTTCATTTTTTCATCTATATATATATATATATAAAAAAAAGCTGCCATTATTTTCACTAGCGATTAAAAAAAACTAATGCAGATATAGTGAAAACTCAGTAGAAAAATGCTGCCAAAACCGCAGCGTTTATCCGCAGACAAAAAAAAGCTGCGTATGCGCTAGCCCTAATACTCACTTTATAGCAACACAGTTATATCTCAAACGTACTGTAAATCTTTATTTTTATTACCCATCTTCCTTACTTAATATTAACTTTATTTTTCTCACACAGCAATAGCGGCTACTTCTCAATGAACAGCATTTTATATAATATATGCTGTCACAATCCTTTTCAAAAACCTGGACACAACAAGAAAACATGTTAGGCCGGTACAAGATTGGATGTTTCATATAAATCCATCAATCGATGCAGGCATGAAAATTTGTGACAGTTGTAGAAAGCAACTTGCAAAAGAGAAAAATACTCTGCAGGCAGAACATAGTGAGGAGCCTGTAACTTCCAACACAGGATTTTATATATCCTGATTTGACAATAGAGTAGTTGGATAAATCACTTTCTAATATCGAAGAATCGCCCATTGCAAATAAAAGAATCCATCATCCAGGTTATTACCAATAAACATTAGAAAAAATTACAAAAAAATGACCCTTGAGCTGGTGGGTGAAACAGGAGAAGGTGAAGGGAAAAATGACACTGATTCAGAGATCATTCTGCAGCTTAAAGATAAATGTAAATCCACCCGTAGCAGAAGTGAACAGTTCATGATACTGACTACACTACCAAAGAGCTGGACATGCAAAAGAATAGAAAATGAATTTAATGTTAGCAATAGAATGGCTAAAAAAGCCAAATCTCTAGTTGAACAAAAAGGTTTCATGTCTTCTCCTGATCCTAAACCAGGCAAAACACTGGATGAAGCTATAGTGGGTAAAGTGAAAGATTTTTACAATAGTGATGAAGTGAACCGAATTATGCCTGGCGAGAAAGATTGTGTGTCTATGAAAGGGAACGGTAAGGGCCGCTTCACACTGCGGCGTGATCCGGTCCGGTTCTGTCCGGGAGACCCCTGACAGTCGCGGACCGGATCTGCACACAGGACTGGGGGGCTATTATGCTCTCCGGTCCAGTGTGCAGCGCACGCAGCAGCAGCCGCTGACAGGTCAGGACCGCGGCGCCCGCGGTCCTGACTTATCAGTAGCGGGAACTGCGTGCGCTGCACACCGGACCGGAGAGCATATTAGCCCCCCAGTCCTGTGTGCAGATCCGGTCCGCGACTGTCAGGGTCCTCCCGGACAGAACCGGATCGGATCACGCCGCAATGTGAAGCGGCCCTAAGAAAACTCATTTCCAGAAGAGGCTGGCTCTTATCAATCTGAAAGAAACCTATGAATTTTTTAAAGAAAAAAATTCCACTTCTGCCAAAATAGGGTTTTCAAAATTTGCTGAGTTGTGTCCTGTCTGGTGGTAGTGGTACACACTCAGTATGTGTATGTACAACACACCAGAACACTAAGCTCATGATTGAAGGGGGTAAGCTGAAAGATATTCAGATTGGCGAGTCCAACCTTGGCGATTACAAAGTATGTCTGTCTCAAATATTGTGTCCAGACAAGAGTTGGAGTTGTTACCTCAATATTTGCAATAAATGTCCTTCAGTATTGGCTCTCAGAGAAAATATTAAATTATTTTGAAGAGGCGATGGTAGATCATATAACTTAGAACTTAAGTAGAGTTGACTTTTTTGCATCCTTCTGGTCCAGCGCCATCCTTTGTGTATCCAAGAAAATCAGACATTTTAAAAGTTAACAAAAATAAGATATTCACACAGGTGGAGCCGAACACCATGGCAGGCCGTACATACTGTGACACAAAAGGAAATGGCGATTGCTAGTAAGCGTTTATGGACAAGATTACATTTCACCCACTAGAAGGGACAAATTGATAAAAGGCCACCTTAAAAAAGTACTGTTAATTCTTTGAGTAGTTCATATTTTATAGAACGAGGATTTAACTACTGTGCTATTCTTCATAAATTACCTGTTTAGTGATATAATAGTAAAAAGTTGTTACATGTATAAATAGGTGTTAAAAATCTTGGTTCTTTTAATCTTGTTCAATCAAACTTAAGGATATGATCACCTTTTTTCTTTTGGTTTGTTCAATGCATTCAGGTTGAAAATGCTGAGCGTTGTGTTCTGATGATTAAGATGGATTTATCCTGGCTCTTACGGGATTTGTTTTTTTGTGTTTCTTTATTGTTACATAAAAATGTTGAATTCAATAAGTTGTAATTTGAAAAGAAAAAGGAAGAAACTCACACAAACATAAAATAAAAAAAATATGTAAATTTGACAGGTCCCAAGTTGAATTTCTGCACAAATATAACCAAGAACACAAGTAACACACAGGCCATTTTTTCACAATTTTAGATTAAACATTTTTTTCACAATTGCGCATCAACATTTTGAATTTGATTTCTCCAAAACAAAATATAAAGAAACATAGTCCTGTGACCTATCAAATGAAAGGCCATACTGTTCGGAGTAAATTAATGCCTCTCCCAGCTCTTTATCCTAACCCCTTTCTGACCTATGACGTTGTACAACGTCATGGGCCGGTAAGAGGTGTTCGATGTGAGCTCCAGTGCAGAGCTCACATCAAAGCCACGACGGTGCTGTTAAGCCCCTGGATCCCGCTGTCAATGATTGATCCAAGGCAGCGGGAAACGCATTGTTCCCCACCTGCACCAGAGATTCCGCGACAGTATCGTCCTGGCTAGACCCCGGATGCTGTCACTGCGCAGTTCCATGTTGTGGTTGGCAGGCGCTGCCAACCACAACATGTCTGCGATTCTGGGAGATACAGATGAGCTGCAGCTCATTGGTATCTCCCAGAAGCGATCGGACTGTGCAGCAAGGTGCCTCTTAAAGGGGCAGTGTAAAAATAATTAATAAAAAAAAAGTTTTTAAAAACCTATAAAAACAAAAACATAAGTTCAAATCACCCCCCTTTTCCTCCATTCACAATAAAAGTATTAAAAAAAAAATTTGGTATTGCTGCGTTCAAAATCGCCGGATCTATCAACATATAAGATCAATTAATGAGAGCCGTGAACTCCGTAACGGAAAAAATGGTCCAAAGGCCAAAATTACGTTTTTTTAGTTGCTGCAACATTGCTATAACAGGCGATCAATACTGCGGATCGCCCCAAAAATGGTATCATTAGAAACGTTAGCTCAAGACGCAAAAAATAAGCCATCACACAGCCCCAGATCTCGAAAAATGTGGACGCTATGGGTTTCAGAACATGGCGCAAAAGTCCTTCCGTTGTTATAACACATCCCCATAATCCTCCATATATTATAATGAAGCCCCATAGACTCCAATTATTATAATGCAGCCTTATGTCCCTCTATATAGTATAATGCACCCATACATATACAGCCTCTTATCCCTTAGTATAGTATATAGTATATGGGCGGCACGGTGGCTCAGTTGTTAGCACTGCAGCCTTGCAGCGCTGAGGTCCTGGGTTCAATTCCCACCAAGGATATCATCTGGAAGGAGTTTGTATGCTCTCCCTGTGTTTGCGTGGGTTTCCTCCGGGCACTCCGGTTTCCTCCCACATTTCAAAGACATACTGATAGGATGTTTAGCTTGTGAGCCCCAAGAGGGACAGTGTTGCAAAAATGTATGTAAAGCACTATGGAGTTAATAGCACTATGCAAATTAATATATATTATATATATATATATATATTGTATATTACAGCGTCATATCCCTCAACATAGTATAATGCAGCCTCATATCCTTCTATATAATTCAGCTTCATATCCCTCCATGTAGTATAATGCCCAACCCCTCCATAGTCCTTAGGCCGCCGTGTACTCACTGATTAAGAAAATAAATACTTACATTTCTACGGTTCCCCCACATCTCAAAACAGCGTGGCACACAGTAGTCGCGTAACCGTACCCCTCTGTAATGAGACGTGAGAGTGCTGGCACAGCGGTAGAATGATAAAGGAAAGAGCGGACAGAGAAACCCTGTTTCATAACTACAGGACGAGGGGCCAGGTGCTAGAGAATCACGGGTCCGATAGTGGCCTCATGGTCTGCCGCTCAGTAACCTGGATATAACATTCTCGGGGACACACATCCATCTGGAGCAGGTGCTGGGGTTGGCCGGCCCTTGTCCACCCAGGGCCCGGTCGTGACCCCTGCAACCACAATCGCTGAACATTAGGTTATAAATACCAATTTAATAATATGTGCAATGTGCATTTTACATATGAAACTTTCAGTTTCGTTAGCTACTTTTGAAATTATATCCTTACATTTTTATACATTATTAAAAATATTTTTTATTCTTTGCAGATGACTGTCCCAGGACATCAAAGGAACAACTGACATCTTCAATTTATAAATCAGATGGACTTGAGATCACACAAGAAATAACTGAAGTGAATGCCATTACTCCAGATATACCATCATCCCTTCCCAGCAAAGATCTGTCATCTGATTCTTTTAAACAGGTCCTACCCCCTGATTTATCACGGACTATTAAGAAAAATAAAAGTCAAAAAGAAGACGTTAAGAATCGAAAGAGAAATCGCAGAGTGGAGAAGCCTTATTCATGTTTAGAATGTGGGAAATGTTTTGCACATAAATCTCAATTTGTTATACATCAGAGAGTTCACACAGGGGAAGCCTTTTCCATGTCCAGAATGTGGGAAATGTTTTAGCTGTAAATCAGGTCTTGTTCCACATTTCAGAACTCACACAGGGGAGAAGCCTTATTCATGTTCAAAATGTGAAAAACGTTTTGCAGATTACTCAACTCTTGTTAAACATCAAAGAATGCACATACGTTAGACAAGATTTTCTAGACACCAGAGAACTCCCACACGGAAGAAACCATTGCTATGTTCAGAATGTGGGAATCATTTTAACCGGATCACATATCTTGTTAATGTAAGGAGGTGCCTGATGCCAGGGAGAGATTCCGGTCACTGAAGACTGTACTGTGATGTGTATTTATGTATATATTGTTAATAATGCTATATTTACAGACCTGGCACAGTCATCCCTGTGTGTCATTAGCCAGTTGTGGGGGAACCTAGGGCTTGGGGAGCAAAGTTGGAGGAGTTAAAGTGAAGCCTGCCCACTAAATGTAGCTATAAATAGTAGTTTTTTTTTCTTAGAGAGGAAAGGGCCCTGGGCCCTTGGTGGTGGCTAGTACGGATGGCTTAGAGTCAGAGAGTTGTTATTCCAGAGCTGGCGAGGTTGAAGAAGCCAAGATGTAAAAAGAGAAGGAGACCATGCCCACGCTACAGCACATGTTCGAGGGGGTGAAGTAAAAACAGGTTGCTATCCCTCACCTGGAAAGTAAGGAAAAACTTAGCTAGGTACATTCACCCCAATTGCAGCAAAACACATTAACCTGTGCAGAGGGACAGTCAGAAGTGGAGCACACCAGTCATCTCTTGTTGTTGAAAAGATCAGTGAATTAGCCTGTAGCCTAGAGCCAGGTCTGGTCATTACAATGATAATGCTCTAGAAGGTATGGTGTGTACAGAGGAACGCATAAGCATGTGCCCTATCCTGTGTATTGTGGACTTTGTTACTGACTTTGTTACCAGTAAACTACTTCAAGTTTGGAACTATGGTCGACTATATGTTTGTGACTGTACACAAGGAACCCTGCAGGGGACAATGGCCTGGTGGAAATACAGGAATAAAAGAGCAAAATGAGTGATCTTCCACAACCTGTGTATGTGGCATACTGGGGCAAAGGAGCCAAACCCCTTGACCAACATGACTACGACTGTTCCCCCGACCGCTGCTGAAGCTTTACCCATGGCCATCCTGCTGGCCTCTGCTGCACTCTCAGCTGCCCTTGCCAACAGATGGTGGGCAGCCATGCCGGAGTCCTCGCAGTCCGGTCTTGTTTCTCGGCGACGGCCTTCCATTAGAAGCCGGAGAGTAAGGAGGTGAAGAGGCAGGTCCCACCCAGCTGCACTAACCACCAGAAAACTCATACGGGAAAAGCCATATTCATGTTGAGAATGTGAGAAATGTTTTGCAAAGAAGTCAAATTTTTGTTGGTACACTAGAAAGAACACAGGGAGAAAGCCTTTTTCATGTTCAGAGTGTGGGAAATGTTTTATACAGAAATCAGAGCTTGTTATACTTCACAGAACCCTTACAGGGAAGCCTTTTTATGTTCAGAATGTGGGAAATGTTTTGCAGTTACGTCAACTCTTGTTATACATCAGAGAGTTCACACAGGGGAGAAACCTTTTTCATGTTCAGAATGCGGGAAATATTTTACTCACAAATGGGATTTTTTAACCAATAAGTCTTTATTGAGTAACAAAAGTTATACAGAAAACAAACATTAGGATCCTCAGGAGCCAATGAACAATTTAACAATGGGGAGGAATAAAGAGGATAAAGGAGTGGGGAAGGGTGAAGGAGAAGGGGGGAGACAAGATTATTGAAACATTACGGCATATGTACGGCATGTGGTTTGTAGAAGTACTCAGCTATGAGATGGATATGAAGGTAAGTGAGTCAATGGGCAAGAATGACCATGAGTGATGTGTCCAAAGTAGTCATGGAGAGTAAGGAGGTGAGCATAAAACAGAGGATATCCAAGAGTCCTAATGGTTAATGATGCGATTTTTATGTTTGAGATCATGTGTCAGGAAAAGTTCATATTGGAAGTGTAAGTTCAATTTAGTGATTAATTCTTCTCTGGAAGGTAGAGAAGTGCCTTCCCATTGCTTAGTAAGACATTGTCTTCCTGCAATTAAAGTGTGTATAATTTTAGGTGCAAGGGTAGATGGTAAATCCTCCAAGCCAATCCCCGGCACTGCCATGGGACCCGTCAGAGTGAAAGGGATCTTAATCAGCGAGAGTATGATGTTGTCCACGATTCCCCAAAAAGATTGGATCTTGGGACAATGCCACCAGACGTGCCCCATATTGCCTCCCTTGAGACATAATGGCGAGTATGATTTCAGGAACCCAGCAATTTTTGGGGGAGTTAAATACCAATTGAGCTGTATTTTCTAATTGGTTAATGCATGATGAGTACGTTGTTTCTTGAGTTGCGGCACGCCACCATTGATCTACTGTAGCTGAGAACGATAGATGCTGCTCCCAAGCTTTCATACATAGTAATTTGGTCTGGTTATCGGGTGTGTTCAATGTTTTATACGGTAAATTATGGAAACACCATACTGGTTGGGGTATTCTTTTTTGAACAATTGTTGCAGTGGATTATCTGATAACACCTGGTCCCAGCTTGGTTTGTGGCAAGAAATGAGTAAATGCCTCACCTGAAGGAAAGAAACAAGAACTGGGCAGAGAGAAGCTCTGTGCCAAATTAGAGAAGAGATGGAGCTTGTTCAATGCATATAACCTGTCTAGGGTTTTTATGCCTTGAAAACACCACAGAGCTAAAGAAAGGCCCTCTATAAGCAATTCTATAGGTTTATGTCAGATAGATCTATAAAGAAACGGGAGATGCCTTTTCCCCAGAAGCGACCAATGACTCATTAGAGATGACATGGTTTGCAAATGAAGGGGGGAGTATTGGTACTGAAGAAGACCCATTTCTAAAATTAACCTGGTTATTGCGGGGCAAAATGTGCTTCTATGTGAGCTATTCTCTGTTCACCAGTCCTTGGCAGATTCAATAATTGTGGCTTATGGTATAAGAGGATATTGGGGACTCCCAGCAGGGGCTGACTGGCGACGCAAACCCTGGGTGGCAATATTTTTCCGCCAACCCTTAGGTGAGGACTGGGGGGTGGCTTTGGAGGGGGTGCTATCGGAAATTTTCGGCAGTCCATCTCAGTCCCACCAGCCCTTAGGTGAGGACCGGGGGGGGGGTTTGGTGCTATCGGAAAAAAATTTCAGTACCCCATCTCAGTCCCGCCAGCCTTTAGGTGAGGACCGGAGGAAGGAGTGCTGTCGGAAATTTTCGGCGGCCCATCTCAGTGCCGCCAGCCCTTAGGTGAGGTTCAGGGGGACCGTCCGGTTTCTGTGGGTGGGCGGCCCTAGGTGGGGGCTATACCACCAGCCCAGGGGGCACTTGCCCCCCTGCCACCTGGGCCAGTCCGCCCCTGACTCCCAGCCTATTTTGGGAATATTTGTAAAATAGGATTTTGGCTGAAGTGCAGGGTTTTTTATTGGCCCACACAAATCTTCCCACAATAGACTGTAGCGGGGAGAGGTATCTGTTTGGGAATTTTAGAGGGAGACAGCGGAATAAGTGTATTATTTTGGAAAATTTAGCATTTTTACAGCTTGAACTCTAGCTATTCAGGAGAGCAGTACGAGCACCTGTGTGTCCAATTCGCTGCTTATATCTTTTAAGTACTCATACAAAGTTTTGCCTGACAATAGTGGCTAATTTAGCAATCTTAATTCCCAGATACATAAAACCATCCTTGGCCCATACAAATGAGTAAAGTTGTTGGAGTCTATCTTGAACATCGATTTAGAAGTGTTAAGCCTGTCATACGAAACATTAGAGAATTCTGTTAAGGTATCCATATTTGATTCTATAGATGATTCCACGTTAGTACATGTAAGGATGACATCATCCGCATATAATCCAATTTTATGTTATATCTACCCTACCCGGATCCCACTAATATTAGAATTATTTCTGATTATTATGGCTAGGGGTTCCATTATCAAAGCGAATATGATTCTGGAGAGAGGGCAGCCCTGTCTTGTGCTGTTAAGGTACCGTCAAACGCCGCAATCTCGCCTGGAAATCATAAAGGCAATACATCATCCTGGAGCAATCGCTGTGAAATTGCCTCACGGTTGCGGCGTGTGATTTGGCAATTTCGCGGCAATAAATCACCCCTCGGCTGTCGCCTGATTCCTGAACAGTGCTCAGTAATCAGCCGCAATCCTTAAGGCGATAATTCCGTGTTGTGGCGTGTGACAGTGCGATAATGATGGAACGTGCGTTGCCTATGATTTCCCGTAGGCGTGCCTCAAGCGTTCTGTAGTCCGCACCCTGTCTGCGATGATTGGTGTCGGCTACTGTGTTCCCATTGGCTGTCAGTTGACAGGGCGCCATATTTGAAGAGCTGTCTGTTCAGCACCACACACATCTTCAGCTACGCAACCGTCCGCAAAATCAGTGCAATTAGGCACGCCATTGAATAGCGCAAGCTATGTTGTCTGCGTGTATTAAGTAGCGCTGTGTGGAGTATAGTGCCACACATGACAGCTCAGTGGTTGGCCTACACATCGTAGATGTGTGCCATGGGCCACGCACTGCAATCACCCTATATGTGTGAATTTGGTGACACTGCTGGGTACATTATTCTGCTCCTACTCCACGGACGTCTGTTGGCACTTGTGTTCTAAATGTTTTGTGTGTGTTGTTTGACTTATAATTTTGACTTTAATTACAAACCCCAAAAAAAAACAACCTGTGTGTGTTGTTACTTTTCAATACAGGGCAGTTACACATAGCTTTATGCTGTGCACAGAGGTATGTGATACATTAAATGGTATTGATGGGTCCGTGCAGCATTGTGTGCTAATATCCAGTACACAGGTCCAGCCCTTTGGGCCACACTGTATGCCGTGACTGTGTGTACATGTTCATTATGATGTGTTTGGCCACATGGGACCGTGTCCACACACATGGAGAATGCAATGGTGTTTGGGGGATGTAGGTACACTTCAGTACACACACGCAAAGATGTGTGCACACACCTAGTTCAGTTGCGCCATGGCAGCTCTGCCATGGCATGGACCAATGCAGGTACATATGTCCATAGTGTTGTTTGTAGCTTACCGCAATCACCTACAGATGCACACAAAGCCATTCTTAGTGTAATCCACTGTACTGCACAAGATCCCTCCTGTGCGACACTTTTGCGCCTCGAAAGTGTGTTGCAGGAGCCACAATTGCCGACTCGAGCGTGTACTTGTCTCAAATTCTGATAGACAATGGCGTCATGTATTAGCCAGCCTTCCAGAGCAGGCTGACCAATCATAACGCTGTTGCGTTGTCCAATGAGCATGTATGGGGCGAGGTGTGAACCACTGTGGCACGCCTATCTCCTCGCCGCGCTGAACATGTATGTCCACATTACCTTTGGAATTGCGGCGTGTGAAGCGGCAATGGAATGAGGCAAGATTGGTTCCGCTGTAGGGGAGGTGATTTCTGGAGCGACACATAGCCTTACTTTCAGGGTGATATTGCGGCGTGTGATGCCGCCATCGGCGATATGAGGCGGCCATGAAAAACGTGCACGCGCACGTTAGATCGCCTCATATCGCCAGGCAAGATTGCGGCGTGTGACGGTACCCTTAGACATCATAAAATTTCGGGAGTAAAAGCCAGACACATGAACAGATGTGTTAGGGCTAGTGAATATGGCCATTATAGCATCTTTAGTCCGACCTGTAAAACCAAATTTGCTCACCGTTTCGTTCATATACCCCCAGTGAACTTTGTCGAACACCTTCTCGGCATCCAGGGACAAGAGAACACAGGGGTTTTTGTTGCACTCCAGGATTTCCACCAAGTTAATTATCCTTCTAGTCCCATCTTTTCTTTGTATTCTTGGGACGAAGAAGAATGTAGGGAGGACTCCCATCAATGTTAGCCCAAGCCTTTACATAAAGTTTTAGATCGCAATTCAGCAATACAATTGACTGGAAATTACCTGGGGATGTTGGAGATGTGTCTGGTTTTGGCAGGGTGGGGATAGTCGCTTGAAAGTTTTAATAATAATAATAATAATCTTTATTTATATAGCGCCAACATATTCAGCAGCGCTGCACAATTCAGAGGTATATATTTAAACAATCATAAGAAACAGTTAACAGAAAATACAATACAATACAAAGCATAATACAATAATTAGAGCAAAATTATGACAGCTCTGCTCATAACAGCTTACAATCTAACAATGAGGTGGGGGTGACACAAAGTACAGGTGCTTATTGCAATGATGGTATAGTCAACTTGAGGAGATGGAGAACAGATAGGAGCAGCATAGTGGCCACCAAACATTATTTGTGATCCACTTGAAACTGGTGGAGCGGGTAGGCTATGTCTAGATGACTTTGACTAGGGATCATGATAGGCCGCCCTAAAAAGATGTGTTTTTAAGGATCGCTGGAAACTATGTAAGTTGTGGATGCACCTAATTTCTTAGGGTAGAGTATTCCAGAGAATTGGTGCAGTTTGGGAGAAGTCTTGGAGTTGGGAGTGGCAGGTTCGGATTAATGCAGAAGTGAGTCTAAAGTCACTTCCAGAGCGAAGAGAACAGATGGAGTGATAGACAGAGATGAAGGAGATGTAGGGAGGTGCTGCACCGTGAAGAGCTTTGTGGGTGAGAACAAGCAGTTAGAATTGGATCCTATAGTTTATAGGCAGCCAGGGCAATGACTGGCATAGAGCGGAAGTGTCCAAGTAACGGTTAGCTAGATAGGTGATCCTGGCTGCTGCATTAAGGATGGACTCGAGAGGGGAGAGTCTAGTACGGGGGACGCCAATTAAAAGACAATTACAATAGTCAAGACGGGAGTGAATCAGGGCCACAGTGAGAGTTTTTGTGGTTTTCAAGGTGAGAAAGGGTCGAATTCTAGAAATGTTCTTCAGATGCAAGCGGCAAGAGTAGGCGAGAGATTGTATATATGGGGTGAAGGAAAGATCACAGTCAAATATAACACCCAGACAGCGAGCCTGCTGACTAGGCGTTATCGTGGTGCTGCACACTTAGAGAGAGATGTCATATTTAGGGAGGTTAGTGGAGGGCGGGAGCTGAAGAAGTTCAGTTTTGGAAAGGTTGAGTTTCAGATAGAGAGCGGACATGATATTGGAAACTGCGGTTAGACAGTCATTGGTGTTCTTTAATAGAGTGGGAGTAAGGTCAGGGGAAGAAGTGTATAGTTGTGTGCCATCAGTATAAAGATGGTACTGAAACCCAAATCTGCTCATGGTCTGTCCAATCGGGGCCATGTAGAGAGAGAAGAGAAGAGGTCCAAGGACTGAACCCTGAGGGACTCCAATAGTGAGAGGAAGAGGGGAGGAAGTGGAGCCAGCAAATGATACACTGAAAGAGCAGTCAGAAATATAGGAAGAGAACCAGGAGAGAGCCGTGTCCTTGATGCCAATGGAGTGCAGCATGGAGAGTAGGAGATGGTGGTCAACAGTGTCAAAGGCTGCAGAGAAATCAAGAAGAATAAGCAGAAAGTGGTCACCATTACGTTTTGATGTCAGAAGGTTGTTGGTCACTTTGGTGAGAGCAGTTTCTGTAGAATGTAGGGGGCGGAATCCAGACTGTAATGGGTCTAGAAGAGAGTGAGTGGAGAGGTAATGAGTGAGGCAGAAGTAGATCAGGCGCTCCAGGAGTTTAGAGATGAAGGGGAGATTGGAGACTAGTCTGTAGTTGTTTGTGCAGGATGAATCGAGAGAAGTTTTCTTAAATAATGGAGTGATGATAGAGTGTTTGAAGGAGGAGGGGAAGATGCCAGAGGCGAGTGAGAGATTGAAGATTTTGGTTAGGTGAGTGGTGACCTACTGGAGTAGGTGTGAGGGAATGGAGTCAGCAGTGCAGGTGGTGGACGAGAGAAAGAGAGGAGCCTGGAGACTTCTTCTATGACTGGGTCAAAAGTGGAGAGTGAGCTGGAGAAATGTCCTCCTTCCTGCTCCCACATTGGGGGATGATGGGTGCAGCAGATGGATGATGTGGGCTGCAGGGAACATTGGGGGATGATGGAGGCTGCAGAAGGATGATGGGGATATTGGGGTATGATGGGGCTGCAGATGGATGATTGGGTCTGCAGGGGGACAGTGGGGGATGATGGGGGCTGCAGATGGATGATGGGGTCTGCATGGTGACGTAGAATGCATACCCTTCCCTACCGGCACACTCTCAGGTGAAAAGAGAGCCCCCAGGTATGTGTTATCGTAGTATTTCCAAAAAAGGTTTCAATCCCTTTCTTTTCTGGAGCGTCTATCTGGACAAATCAGTAAAATATAGATCATTTTCCCCCTGGTGTTGAACAGTTCCTGTCTACCTAGACTGAGTTATTATTTTATTTTCTAACTGATATCTGTGCATCTTACATATTACATCCCTGGGTTGTTTGGGGTCCAGGGACTAAAGGCCCTGTCCCACATAAAGAGATCGCTAACGAGATCGCTGTTGCGATCCCAATAGCGATGTCGTTCTGTGTGACACGCACCAATGATCTGGCCCCTGCTGTGAGATCGTTGATCGCTACACACTGCTCTGGGTCATTCCTGCATCGTTGTGCTCCCGCTGGGAACACTACATCGTTGTGTTTGACAGAGATAATGAGCAACGATCTCAATGCTACGCTATGGAGAGAAAATTCATAACGACCTCGGTATAATTCTGGATCTCTAGTGCGTCATTTTTCACATCACTGGTAAGATGCCTGTTTGACATCTTACCAGCGATGTGTAAATGACGCACCAGCGATCTCTGCACATCGTTATTGGGATCGCTGATGCGTCGTTATCTGAGACTGGGCCTTAGAGCACGAACTTTGTGGACTCGGTCAAGTTCCAGGGGGAAGTCTAGAGGCACATTTAAGAGGGTATTAAAGATGTGGCGTAAGCTTTTGTTAAGATAAACTGGTTGAATCATCTCCGGAAGGCTCTGTACTATAATGTTGTTACACCTGTTTCTGTTCTTGGCGTTATCAAGTAAATCTTTTTAAATTTGAAAGTTATGAGATGCCAGTTCAGAATTTTGGTAATTTAGTTTGAAGGATAACAATGATGGAGAAGACTGCAAAAACCCACTCTTCCAGCTGCTCTACCTCATCTCTCAACCCCGAAAGCTCTACATGATAGGAATTCTTGAGCCTTGAACCATATAGCTCCATATCTTTCCTTGTGGGTAAGTTTTTAATCCGTACACTTAGATCTCCCAAATCCTGCCACAGATGGTTAATATTATGAAGTGATTTTGTTTGCATGGTTTTCCCCACAACCGATACGACATTAGGTAAGTCACTGGAGTTAACACGGTCTTCCCTGGGATATGCAGCAGGGGAATTGCTGGCAGTCTGTGCAGCAGTAGCAGGGCTTTCCATCTTCCTGCACTTGGATGCCGCTAAAGCACCTGGAGTAGAAAGTGGGTGCTGAGGCTGAGCAGGTATTACTGTGCCTAGTTGTGGGCCTCCCACCCCCTGGGCCTCTGACTTCTGTTAATAATAAAAAAAAATAATAATAAAATAAAATCTTTATTTATATAGCGCCAACATATTCCGCAGCGCTTTACAATACAGTGGGTAATAGATGAAAATTAACGGTATAATGCAGTAAGAAAATACACAATACAGTAATTCCAGTAGAGAAAGAAAACAGTACAATAATAGGAAACAATACAATAAGCATAAAATCAATGTAAAAAATACAATAGATAAAACAAAAAATAAGGGTGACCCTACTCAAGAGCTTACAATCTACAACGAGATAGGAGTTATACAAAGTACAGGGGCTTATTACACTAATGGTCCAGGCATCTTGAGGAAATGGGGGATAGAACTAAAGTTGCATGAATGGTCACCAGACAATCTGTGTAGACCTTTTGGGTTTGGTGGAATTTGAAGAAGAGTTATGTCGAGAGAGATAGTGAATGGGCTATGTACAGTACAAAGGAATTTTGTTAGGGGGCATGATAGGGTGCCTTGAAAAGATGTGTTTTTAGTGAGCGTCTGAAGCCATGCAAACTGTGGATGGTCCTGATTTTCTGGGGTAAAGCATTCCAGAGAATTGGTCCGACTCGTGAGAAGTCTTGGAGCCGGGAGTGGGAGGATCGGATTAGTGCAGATGTTAGTCGAAGGTCATTTGTAGAACGTAGAGAACGTGATAGACAGAGATGAGGGAGGAGATGTAGGGGGGCGCTGCATTGTGAAGAGCTTTGTAGGTGAGAACAAGCAATTTGAACTTTATCCTGAAGTGTATAGGCAGCAAATGCAATGACTGGCACAGAGCGGAGGCATCTGAGTAACGATTGGCCAGGTAGGTGATCCTGGCTGCTGCATTAAGGATGGACTGTAGAGGGGAGAGTTTAGAGAGGGGAAGGCCAATTAACAGAGAATTGCAATAATCAAGGCGGGAGTGGATTAGGGCCACGGTGAGGGTTTTAGTTGTTTCCATGGTGAAAAAGGGGCGGACTCTAGAGATATTCTTCAGGTGTAAGCGACAAGAACGGACGAGAGATTGTATATAGGAGGTGAAGGATAGATCGGTGTCAAACGTGACACCCAGGCAGCGAGCCTGCTGCCTAGGAGTTATCATGGTACCGCACACTGAGAGAGAGATGTCAGATTTAGGGAGGTTAGTGGAGGGCGGGAGCAAAAGAAGTTCAGTTTTGGAGAGGTTGAGTTTTAAAAAGAGAGCATGATGTTGGAAACAGCAGCTAGACAGTCATTGGTGTTCTTTAAAACCGCAGGGGTACGGTTAGGAGCTGAAGTGTATAATTGTGTGTCGTCAGCATACAGATGGTACTGGAAGCCAAATCTGCTGATGGTGTGTCCAATCGGGGCTGTGTAGAGAGAGAAGAGAAGAGGTCCAAGGACTGAACCCTGAGGGACCCCAATAGTGAGAGGAAGAGGGGGGGAAGTAGAGCCAGCAAATGATACACTGAAAGAGCTGTCAGAAAGATAGGAAGAGAGCCAGGAGAGAGCGGTGTCCTTTATACCAATGGAGTGCAACATAGAGAGTAGGAAATGGTGGTCAACAGAGTCAAAAGCTGCAGAGAGATCTAGAAGAATAAGCAGAGAGTGGTCGCCATTACGTTTTGCTGTCAGTAGGTCATTGGTCACTTTGATGAGGGCAGTTTCTGTAGAGTGAAGAGTGAAGGGGTCGGAAGCCAGACTGTAAAAGGATCTCGAAGAGAGTGAGCGGAGAGGTAACGGGTGAGGCAGGAGTAGACC
The DNA here is from genome assembly GCA_033576535.1 of Allobates femoralis. Lineage (NCBI taxonomy): Eukaryota > Metazoa > Chordata > Amphibia > Anura > Aromobatidae > Allobates > Allobates femoralis. The sequence continues at coordinate 475,498,198 of JARQOC010000006.1, read as the reverse complement.
AGGCGCTCCAGGAGTTTAAAGATGAAAGGGAGGTTGGAGACTGGTCTGTAGTTATTTGTGCAGGATGGGTCGAGAGAAGCTTTCTTTAATAATGGAGTAATGATCGAGTGTTTGAAGGAGGAGGGGAAGATGTCAGAAGAGAGGGAGAGGTTGAAGATTTTGGTTAGGTGAGTGGTGACGACCGGACGGAGAGACTGGAGTAGGTGTGATGGGATGGGGTCAGTGGTGCATGTGGTGGGACGAGAAGAAGAGAGGAGCCTGGCAATCTCTTCTTTTGTAACTTGGTTAAATGTGGAGAGTGTTCTGTTCCCCCAACCTCACCTCCTGCTGGGGCTGCCAAGTCCCGCTGCGCTGATCTCTTTCATCTGCTGTGGCGGCGCCACCTTGCCTAAGTCTCATGTGTCATGGTGACTCATCCGCGCCATGAGTCAGGAACATGCTCTCCTCCCGTTTCTCACTTTCCTGCTGCGTGATTGATGAGGATGTGTTCGGTGAGTCCCCAGGCTCCATCGCCGACTCCCTCTTCGGCACACGATTGCTCCTCGTGGTGGTATGTGCGCTGGCCATGTCAAATGCGGATGCTGGTGAGACCTTCGGTATGAGGAATCACTCCATATGGTGGGTTGCCGTTCCTGGGGTGTCTGGGGCTGTATACTGGCTTCCCGTCCTCCTTCTGCTGCCCATTTGTCATTCTATGTCTGTTGTGACCATCTTGTGTGTGGCATTTAACCTAAACCTAGGCAGTAGCAGTGTAAATGCATGTCTCTATCTCTCCATGGCTTGGCTACGCCTCCATCGAATAAATATTATTATTATTATTACCCATAAAATCTCCTTTTGATGAATCTAAATTTCGAAGATGTTGTGAATGATCTTCAATGATGGGAGATAGTGGTGTAACCTCTTCAAAAAAGTCAACATCTATATTTTCTTAAACTGGAATCTTCTCATGAGGCTTCTTTTCAGAAGTAGAAGTTAGGACTGTGTTTCAGTTCATGAATTCAGTTCAGAATGACCTTCAGAATGATTTCAGAATTCAGCAGCGTGTACTCAGTCTGAGTCTCAACGGAATGAAAACCTGGTTTGGTAAAGTAAACAGGATCAAGTACTTTACTTTCCATGAAGGATTCTCTTACACTTGCGGATCTTTTTAATGTAGACATGAATGCTTTCTTTCTTTTTCTCTTTAGATCCTTTTTCAAGTCTTCTGAGATGATTTTTTCTCCTTCGGACACAACAGGAAATATAGACGGTACAGCCTCCTTGTGTAGAATCCTTGTTGTTTGTTCCATGTAATAACAATCATCCGTGAAATGCACAGAACAGATTCCATGCTTGTTGAGTTTTCGTTCTTCCAGAATTCTCTGAGCTAAAGAGTCAATATCTTCAAACTGTTGTCCGGTAGCCTGTAGCCAAAGCTTAATTTTTGCTGTATCACTGGGATATCTGTGCAGGATTATCTCCGCACTTTGTCCCTTTCTGCCTGATTTGTTTGAACACTGGTTTACCAAACATGTGGGCATTTTTTTTTTCTCTAAAGAAAACAAGTAGAAAATAATTTTAAAGCAGTCATTAGACGTTTTTTTTACAATACACAGTAAGCACAAAAAACAGTAAACCATGATGGAAAGTATGATGTTAACACATTACACGATAAACCTACTGCTCACCGGTCTCCCTGCTTCCTCCCTTGCACCCGTCCGCTCTATCCTAAACTCAGCTGCCCATCTAATCCACCTGCCTCCTCGCCATTCCCCTGTCTCCCCCCTCCGCCAGGCCCTTCACTGGCTCCCCACCCCCCAAAGATCTCGATTTAAAATCCTAACCCTGACTTACAAAGCCATCCACAACCTGTCCCCCCCTTACATCTCCGACATGGTCTCCCGATACCTACCTGCACGCAACCTGCGCTTCTCACAAAAACTCCTCCTCACTTCCCCCCTTATCTCATCCTCCCACAACCGCATACAAGACTTCTCCCGTGCCTCTGTCATACTCTGGAACTCTCTTCCCCAGCACATCAGACACTGGCCTTCCCTTGGGAGTTTCAAAAAGAACCTGAAAACTCATCTATTCCAAGAAGCCTACAACCTATGATGAGACCCAGCGCCGCACCATCAAACGCTTGGCGCTTCCCCTCCTATTGTCTCCTCTCCCACTCCTGTAGACTGTGAGCCCTTGTGGACAGGGTCCTCTCCCGTCGTGTATCAGCAAGCCTTGATTGTTCGCATGTAGTGTACCTGTCCTTGTTACCCCCACTCCTTATGTAAAGCGCCATGGGACCAATGGCGCTATACAAATAATAATAATAAAATAATAATGATAAATGCTGACTCACGTTAAAAAAATAAATTGCGGAAAACAATTTGAAATGAAAAGAAATAAGGAATCACAAATGGACCAAGTAAATCCTAGGCATGCTGTTTTTACACTGAATGAAAATCAGAATAATATTTTTTTCTTTTAATTTCTGATACTGATATTTAATAAAGCAAATCGGCAGCTTGATTCTTTGTAAAGGACAAAACTCTGTTGAGTAGTATTACACTTAGCGTGTGTCCCCGAAAATAAGCCTTACCCTGAAAATAAGGCCAGAGTCACACTTGCGAGAGACTCGCTTGAGACTCACATTGTATCACCCGGCACGGATGCACGCTCCAGTACAGATAGCGGGTGGCCATGCTGGGAGATATGATCAAGACTCGCTCTAGCCTCTCTCAAGCGTGACACTGGCCTAGTCCTTAGCATTATTTTATAGGATTTTTGGGCCCTACTCAAAACATAAGCTCTAGCTACAGTCAGGGCTGGTGTTGGGGCAGGGGGAGCAGAGGAAAATGAGGCAACTGCCCAGAGCCCCCACATTTCTATACCAAGGTTAATTCTGCATAAGGACCTTTGGTGACATCGTGGTCATGTGGGAATACGGTAACCCAAGGTCCTTTAACTACTGGAGTCAAGAGAAACTGGTTAGGAGACTGCACCATATGTGCAGTGTGTGTACATACATGTGTATTTGCGGTAGATGAAAAAGACGGCACTCACCGGTTGTTGCTCTGTTTATTGGTACCCTGGGGGGGTTATATCAAGTGGGGAGGGGGTGGAGGAGGCTTGAAACGACGGCACCGTTTCGCGGGAGCTCTGCTTCTACAGACCCATAGAAGCGAGGCTCCCCGCGAAATGGTGCTGTCGTCTCAAGCCTTCTCCACCCCCTCCCCGCTTGATGTAATTCCCCCAGGTTACCAATGAATAGAGCAACGACCGGTGAGTGCTGTCTTTTTCATCTACCGCAAATGTTATAAAGAGTCTTTAGTGATGAGCAACACCGCCCATTGGTGTCTCCACAAGGTATAAAGGCAGAACTGAGCTGTCCCACCAAGGTTTGGATCCGCTGGGGTGCCTGGCTCACTATCTTTTTTAATGAACATACATGTGTATGTACAGTGTGTTTGTATATACATGTGTATGGGCAGTGTGTGTGTATATACATGTGTATGGGCAGTGTGTTTGTATATACATGTGTATGGGCAGTGTGTGTGTGTATACATGTGTATGGGCGGTGTGTTTGTATATACATGTGTATGGGCAGTGTGTTTGTATATACATGTGTATGTGCAGTGTGTTTGTATATACATGTGTATGTTCAGTGTGTTTGTATATACATGTGTATGGGCAGTGTGTGTGTATATGCATGTGTATGGGCAGTGTGTGTATATACATGTGTATGGGCAGTGTGTGTGTGATGATATTATTATATTTGTTGATTTGATTTTTGTTGATTTTTCTTTCAAGAATACATTTGGATTGTTATTCATTTAAAAAAATCTCGTGAAAATAAGCTTTATCCCATCTTTCGGGTCATAAAATAATAAAATACCCTGTCTTCGTTTTGAGGAAACAAGGGTAGTATGATTTTGTGTGGCTACCTCCGCCACCCCTTTAATTCCGTACCAAAATCCGTTCTACATGTATGAAGCTCTGACTGTGATTGTTATCTTGTTAAACTCCATTGTTACACTCAGTCAGCGGCATTACCAGCACTCATTGGCGTGCCTGTGATGTAATAGTGGAGCACCGGTGGGCTACTATAACAGCCAGGAGTCCGTTGAAGACGTCTGTGCTTGTCGTTACAAAGCTCACTTAAAACCCAACATATGGCCAAGCTTCATAGGAGATCGTGATTTTCACTATATACAGCAATACTGTGGTATTGCTGTATATAGCACAAGTGATCAGACAATTTCATGTTCAAGTCCTCTAAGAGGACTAATAATACAATAAAAGGAATGTTTTTAAATATGTAAATAAAAACAAAAAAGTTCAAAGCACCCACCTTTTTCCTACTAAATGTAAAGAAACATAAATTTGTATCACTGTGTTCTGAAAAGTCCCAATATATAAAAATATAAACATCATTAACTTGATCGGTAAACATGACAGAGAAAAACTGCAAATCGCCAAAATTATTTTTTGGGGTCACTGCAATACTGCAAAATGTATTGTAAAAATGTCATATCCATCTCTTCTAGTTTTTGCTATTGTAAGATCTTGAGAAATGCAGTCTGTGAGGAAGGCTACACTGAGGGTACCTTTACACGTCGCAACATTGCATGCAATTCCACTTGCAACTTACTGGTTGCAGTGAAATCATGGACACATTGTTCTATTTTGTTGCCATGTACAAATGGAACAATGTGTCCATGATTTCACTGCAACCAGCAAATTGCCAGTGAAATTGCATGCAATGTTGTGACGTGTAAAGGTACCCTAAGAAGCAGGGCTGTGGAGTCAGAGTCTATTTTGGTGGAGACGGAGGCAGATTCAGGATAAATTGAGGAGTCGGAGTCAGATGTTTGGCTTACCGACTCCACAACCCTGCTAAGAAGAGCAGAAGAACTTTCCATACATGTACAATTGTGGCCAAAAGTATTGACACCCCTGCAATTCTGTCAGATAATACTCAGTTTCTTCCTGAAAATGATTGCAATCACATATTCTTTGGTATTATTATCTTCATTTGATTTGTCTTCAATGAAAAAAGACAAAAGAGAATGAAGCAAAAAGCAAAACATTGATCATTTCACACAAAACTCCAAAAATGGGCCAGACAAAAGTATTGGCACCCTCAGCCTAATACTTGGTTGCACAACCTTTAGCCAAAATAACTGCGATCAACCGCTTCCGGTAACCATGAATGAGTTTCTTACAATGCTCTGCTGGAATTTTAGACCATTCTTCTTTGGCAAACTGCTCCAGGTCCCTGATATTTGAAGGGTGCCTTCTCCAAACTGCCATTCTTACATCTCTCCATAGGTGTTCTATGGGATTCAGGTCTGGACTCATTGCTGGCCACCTTAGAAGTCTCCAGTGCTTTCTCTCAAACCATTTTCTAGTGCGTTTTTGAAGTGTGTTTTGGGTCATTGTTCTTCTGGAAGACCCATGACCTCTGAGGGAGACCCAGCTTTCTCACACTGGGCCCTACATTATGCTGCAAAATTTGTTCGTAGTCTTCAGACTTCATAATGCCATGCACTCGGTCAAGCAGTCCAGTGCCAGAGGCAGCAAAGTAACCCCAAAACATCAGGGAACCTCCACCATGTTTGACTGTAGGGACCGTGTTCTTTTCTTTGAATGCCTCTTTTTTTCTCCTGTAAACTCTATGTTGATGCCTTTGCCCAAAAAGCTCTACTTTTGTATCATCTGACCAGAGAACATTCTTCCAAAACATTTTAGGCTTTCTCAGGTAAGTTTTGGCAAACTCCAAGTGGGGTCTTCCTGGGTATCCTACCATACAGTCCCTTTTCTTTCAGACGCCGACGGATAGTACGGGTTGACCCTGTTGTACCCTCAGACTGCAGGGCAGCTTGAACTTGTTTGGATGTTAGTCGAGGTTCTTTATCCACCATCCGCACAATCTTGCGTTGAAATCTCTGGTCAATTTTTCTTTTCCGTCCACATCTAGGGAGGTTAGCCACAGTGCCATGGGCTTTAAACTTATTGATGACACTACGCACGGTAGACACAGGAACATTCAGGTCTTTGGAGATGGACTTGTAGCCTTGAGATTGCTCATGCTTCCTCACAATTTGGTTTCTCAAGTCCTCAGACAGTTCTTTGGTCTTCTTTCTTTTCTCCATGCTCAATGTGGTACACACAAGGACACAGGACAGAGGTTGAGTCAACTTTAATCCATGTCAACTGGCTGCAGGTGTGATTTAGTTATTGCCAACACCTGTTAGGTGCTACAGGTAAGTTACAGGTGCTGTTAATTACACAAATTAGAGAAGCATCACATGATTTTTCTAACAGTGCCAATACTTTTGTCCACCACCTTTTTTATGTTTGGTGAGGAGTTATATCCAATTTGGCTTTAGGACAATTCTTTTTGTGTTTTTCATTGAAGACAAATTAAATGAAGATAATAATACCAAAGAATTTGTGAGTGCAATCATTTTCAGGAAGAAACTGAGTATTATCTGTCAGAATTGCAGGGGTGTCAATACTTTTGACCACAACTGTATAACACAAAGTGCCACAAAATCATAGCCTCAACTGATCGCTGAAAATAAAGAGAATGTGGCCGACCCCATTAACTCTTTCTGCAGCCAGCAATAGAAAATGTAAGGACAGATTCACACAGTGTGACTCGCACAAGTGAAGTGCCAGAAAATCAGCCTAATATTAGGCAAAGTGGTAGCTCAGACCTACGAATCTAATCGGGCTGAGGAAAAAAAAAAGACGCAACTTGCTGGATTGTCAGCGAGTCTCGGTTCACTCGCACTCGTACAGTTCTGTCCCTCTCCTCTGTACCTATCTATATAATACTCAGCCACGCTAAGTGTCATTAGCATATCACATTTGATGCTCTCGCAGCGGATGCAATTTACCAGTGTCACTTTGACCTGATACAGATGATATAAGAGGAAACCAATACATTTTTAATGAAACCGAATTGCATAAATTATTTTGAATGCATTTAAGTAAGAGATGACAAAATAATAGATTACCTTACCTGTCGGATACAATTTTTATATACCAGACCTAAGTTCAGACTCTGCGTTAGACTCAAAACCTGTTAAATAAATATTTTCACATCTTTTTTAATTAGCAATCACAAAATAGTAAAAGATGGAAATATAATAATTGATAATACTATATGAAGCTTACCAGATTGTTGGAGGAACAGAATCAATAGTCTTAAAGGAACAACAGGTCACCATTAACTAAAAAAAAAAAAAAAAAAATAGAAACATTAAAAAATATATTTATTTAAAAATATAGTTGCAAATTTAAAAACTAACAGTTTTTCAAACTTATACAGAACTGATATTTTCAATGCATTACATATAGTAAACTGACTAATAGAAAGCCATCCTGTTCCACAAAACGTTATCATAAGAAAGTGGAGATAACCAGAAACAGATGGCACTCACTGTTTTGAGCTTCGCTCAATTTTATTTTCATATTCAGATATAATAAGGGAGGGAGAGGGAATTGAGACACATGGACAACAGCAGCTGTTTCGTGCATGGAAGCACTCGGCACCTGTATATGAAAATAAAATGAAGCAAAGCTCAAAACGCTGAGTACAATCTGATTCTCTGTGAGATTGAGCACCACTGAAGCTTTCACTATGACTGTGGTGAGAGCAGAAGGGAACAGCCAGACTGAGAATCAAAGGAAGGGAATGGACAAAGTAAAAAGAGCTAATAGAAAAATGAGGGCAAAAACAGATAACACATCCGCTCCATACACGTCGTACACACATAGCTCTGCTCCGTACACCTCGTACACACTCGGCTCCGCTCTGCTCCGTACACCTCGTACACACTCGGCTCCGCTCTGCTCCGTACACCTCATACACACACAGCTCTGCTCCGTACACCTCGTACACACTCGGCTCCGCTCCGTACACCTCGTACACACACGGCTCTGCTCTGTACACCTCGTACACACACGGCTCTGCTCCGTACACCTCGTACACACATGGCTCTGCTCCGTACACCTCGTACACACACGGCTCTGCTCCATACACCTCATACACACACGGCTCTGCTCTGTACACCTCGTACACACTCGGCTCCGCTCCGTACACCTCGTACACACACGGCTCTGCTCTGTACACCTCGTACACACACGGCTCTGCTCCGTACACCTCGTACACACATGGCTCTGCTCCGTACACCTCGTACACACACGGCTCTGCTCCATACACCTCATACACACACGGCTCTGCTCTGTACACCTCGTACACACTTGGCTCCGCTCTGCTCCGTACACCTCGTACACACTCGGCTCCGCTCTGCTCCGTACACCTCGTACACACACGGCTCCGCTCTGCTCCGTACACCTCGTACACACACGGCTCCGCTCCGTACACCTCGTACACACACGGCTCTGCTCCGTACACCTCATACACACACGGCTCTGCTCCGTACACCTCGTACACACTCGGCTCCGCTCCGTACACCTCGTACACAACACGGCTCCGCTACGTACACCTCATACACACACGGCTCTGCTCTGTACACCTCGTACACACACGGCTCTGCTCCGTACACCTCGTACACACATGGCTCTGCTCCGTACACCTCGTACACACACGGCTCTGCTCCATACACCTCATACACACACGGCTCTGCTCTGTACACCTCGTACACACACGGCTCCGCTCCGTACACCTCGTACACACACGGCTCCGCTCCGTACACCTCGTACACACACGGCTCCGCTCCGTACACCTCGAACACACACGGCTCTGCTCCGTACACCTAGTACACACACGGCTCTGCTCCGTACACCTCGTACACACACGGCTCTGCTCCGTACACCTCGTACACACACGGCTCTGCTCCGTACACCTCGTACACACACGGCTCTGCTCTGTACACCTCGTACACACACGGCTCCGCTCCGTACACCTCGTACACACACGGCTCCGCTCCGTACACCTCGTACACACACGGCTCTGCTCCGTACACCTCGTACACACACGGCTCCGCTCCGTACACCTCGTACACACACGGCTCCGCTCCGTACACCTCGTACACACACGGCTCCGCTCCGTACACCTCGTACACACACGGCTCTGCTCCGTACACCTCGTACACACACGGCTCCGCTCCGTACACCTCGTACACACACGGCTCTGCTCCGTACACATTGTACACACTCAGCGCCGCTCCATACACACTTGGCTCTGCTCCGTACACCTCGTGCACACACGGCTCTGCTCCGTACACCTCGTACACACACGGCTCCGCTCCGTACACCTCGTACACACACGGCTCCGCTCCGTACACCTCGTACACACACGGCTCCGCTCCGTACACCTCGTACACACACGGCTCTGCTCCATACACCTCGTACACACACGGCTCCGCTCCGTACACCTCGTACACACACGGCTCCGCTCCGTACACATTGTACACACTCAGCGCCGCTCCATACACACTTGGCTCTGCTCCGTACACCTCGTGCACACACGGCTCTGCTCCGTACACCTCGTACACACACGGCTCCGCTCCGTACACCTCGTACACACACGGCTCCGCTCCGTACACCTCGTACACACACGGCTCCGCTCTGTACACCTCATACACACACGGCTCTGCTCCGTACACCTCGTACACACACGGCTCTGCTCCATCCATCCCTCCTGACCTCACACATAACCTTCACCTCATCCAGCACCATGACAACCAGCACAGTAGAGTCCTGCATACACTGAGGAGCTGATCATGTGACCCTCTGACTCCTCCCCTCCATGTGACATCATCACAGGTCCTGTAAGTACTGTGGCAGGGCATATCGCCACGCCTACTACTGAGCCCGCCCCGCCCTCTAACATAGACGCCGCCCATGACAATCACTTTTTGTGAGGTACCAGATAATGGCGGGCCCTGATCTCCGCACACCAGCGCCACCTGCTGGGAACAAGTAGCTGAAGCAGGTTATCTGAGGAGAGCAGAGTAACTGACAAGCAGCTGTTATTGAGGGTAAACGTTTACTGGCTACATCCCAATTGGTTTAGAGGTGTGAGGTGATGTGAGGGAATGATGATATCAGCCCTGAAGGCCGAGGGTAAGGCTCCATGGCAGAGGCCTCATACGGCAATGGAAGAACAATGTATTGTCTGTATATCTATATACTGCGACTGTGACCTTGTCTTATCCATGATCAAGAAACATTCACATCTGTGGGTAAAATCACTAAAGTGTTAGTAGCTAACACCAAATCCCAGAATGATGGATCTATCATGTTCATGTGAGGTATAGACAGCCTGAAGGATGTTCAGTAAGATGGTGGCCATATTGTATCTCTAGAAGGTTCATGAGGTGACGTGACTGTAAATATGGCCGAACACTGGATTACAATTAGACCTAATCATCTGTTCTGAGGTGAGGGAGGAGAGAGAGGTCCGGTGAGACCTTTAATAAGGTCGGAGTCACCCTGTATGGCATCCGATGTGAGATGCTAATGACCCTCAACCAAGTCACCGAATGTCATTGTCGAGCCCACTGGGACGGGGTACTCGGCACCGGATCGGGTCTGCTACTGGGGAAGTCACGGGTGGTCCTGGTCCGGACCGTGTCCCGGGCTGGCAAATAAAAGGGGATATTTACAGGGGATTGTCAGTCGTGATGCCACTCACTATGTGCGGCCAGTGATTGGGCCGCCGCTGCTGCAGAACCTCCGGGGATGATGTAATGGCAGCGTAGATGAAATAGTTCCAGTGGGTAGAACTGTGTTCCCCGGGGCAGTGATGATTAAAGTCTAGTGCAGAGGTCCCCAATGTCAGTCCTCGAGGGCCGAACCAGTGCAGGTTTTCAGGATTTCCTTACTATTGCACAGGGATTGGAATCATTGCCTGCTGTGCAATACTAAGGAGATCCTGAAAACCTGCACTGGTTCGGCCCTCGAGGACTGACATTGGGGACCTCTGGTCTAGTGTGTAGTGTACAGGCTCGGGGCTGAGTGCAATTCACTTACTAGCCAGATGCTGCAGGAATCCTTCCTCGGTGCTGGAGCTGGCAAGCTGTGGCTCTGCAGGTTGCGGCTGTTATAGTCACCGTGTTTACTTCTTACGTGCTCAAGTTCCAGTTACAATTCAGCTCAGTTCTTACAGTTCAAGTCTCAATACACGGGCACACTCTCCCCTCCGGGTTCCCTTTACTCTCTGCAGCCACTCTGCCTCTGTGTCCTCTCCGGACTGTTAACGTTCTCTGCTTCACTTAGTTGTGTGTGACTCCGGACAGTATGGCGGTGACTCGGGCCCCCTGTTGGTCCTCCTGGTCGTCACTGAGCTTCCTGTCCTTTGGGGTAGGGACCCTAACGTGTAGTTGTGGTCCCCCGTCAGTTGTTTGGGGATGCCGGGTAAAACTACGGTCCCCTCTAGAGCCGACACTCTACTCAGCCCAGCCTCCAGCAGTACTCCAGTGTGAGGCTCTACCAGGCTCTCTCTACTGTGTCTTCCAGTGTCATAGGAGGGCTACTCCGCCTGCAGTCAGTCGTCTCAGCTGTAAGTCTAGGGCCCGGGTATCACCGTCCCTCTCTTCCCTTCACACTCCTGGGGGTACTGGCTCCGGATAGGATTTCTCTCTCCTCCGGCTCACACTGGCTCGGTACAGATTCTGCGCTCCTTACACCCCACTCTGCCAGGACGTGTGATTCCTCCTTCCTGCTCAGCTTGACTCGGCCGGCTGCTGTCTCTCGGCCTGTGCCGTGTTCCTCAGCCTGCTGCTGGTCTGTGTCTTTGCTGCTCGGCACCCAGAGCCTACTCTTGGTCTTGTCTGGTCGGCTCACTCTGGCCTACTGACTCCTTCCTCCTCCCCCTTCACTATTTCTACTGTCAGTCACCTGACTACGTGTGTGCCCAACCCACTCTTCTAAATCCACCACCCCTCGCCTGCCTAGAGTCTCCAAGCTCAGGGCTGGATGCTGCCCTCTACTGTACGTTTGTTGTGTGGGCAGTGAGGGTGTTGGTGTTCAACTGTCGTCCTACCTGCCTGGCTGCAGTTCCCTTTGTGGCCTCCTGGACGCAGGGGCGCCACATCATCTCCTGTGATCCACCCTGCGTAAATGGTGAAATACGCTACGTGTGAACGTAGTCTTAAGGCCGGGTTACACGCTGCAATGTCGCAGCAATCCCACCAATCATCCGGATCGCTGGGACATCGCTATCTGATCACTGGTGAGCTGTCACATAGGCAGACTCACCAGTGAGAATGCTGGTAACCAGGGCAAACATTGGGTAACTGCTCTTAGTTACCCGATGTTTACCCTGGATACCATGTCCCAGCACGTACTGTGCGACGCTGGGCATCAGCCGGGAGGTCATCGATCGTTGGTCTCCCGCTCTCACACATGCCAATGCTGGCCGCCCAGCGGGAGACCAGCAATCAAAAAATGGTCCTGGCCATTTACCAACGATCAGCGAGCTGCTCGCTGGTCGTTGGTACATGTCACACGCAGCAAGATCACTACGAGGTCGCTGCAACGTCACAAAACCGGTGACATTGCAATTATATCGTTAGCGATATCGTTGCGTGTAACGGGGCCTTTACTCAGATTTTATCCCAGTGCAGTGGGATGTGTCACTCAAACTCACACCCATTGACTTGTACAGGTGTGAGTGATCCAAGAACTCTCATGGCCGCTTTACACGTCCCAACATCGTTTCGATATTGGATACAACGGCACGGGAGCGCGCACTTTTTTGGCAGAAATCCAAGATCGCATAGGAGATGTCACACAGAGAGATATCGGCAGGCAACACAACTGCGATGTCTACGCCCCCTTGTACGCGCGAACCAGGGAACGACCATTTAACATGGGAGAGAATAGGGGAAGTTGTTCTTGAAATAGTTGTTGGGATGTCACACAGCACGATCCTGCCAGATCGTCCATCCAATATCGGGCAGTTGGAGAGCCTGCTCATTTCTCCCCTGATATCGTTTTGGCATCGTTCTTGCATCGAATTGTACATTCACTCCACACAACGCACGAACGATATCGGGGCCAACTCAAGAACCACGTGACTTTTTGTCGAAGTTGGACGACGATATCGGGACGTGTAAAGCGGCCATCAGGCATACGCAGCCATGTTAGGGCTGAGGAAAATTCGCAGATCTGAGCTGCTTGATTACCTAACATTAGGCTGAGGGCAACGAAAGATTTAATAATATTTAATAAATAAATAATATTTATTCATATGGCACTATTAATTCTATAGCACCTTAAATACATCATCATCACTATCCTCATTGTAGCTCACAATCCAAATATCCTAGCTGTATGTCTTTCAAGTGTGGGAGGAAACCCACGCAAACATGGGGAGAACATACAAACTTGCAGATGTTGTCCTTGGTGGGATTTGAACCCAAGACGGCAAGACTGCAATGCTAACCACTGAGCCATCTCATATTGCACTCATGTGAGGCTTCATGCACACAATCGGCGTTTGCAGCTTCCACGGCGCTATGTTATACAGTACAAGCACAGTAGATGATTTCTAGAAATCCCATGCCCACTGTGCTTCTTTCCTCCACAGCGTTGTTTCAGCTGCGGTGCGTGTTGACAGGCTTCTGCATCTCCGCAGCATGTAAATTTAATGCTGTGGAGTCAGAGGCGATCTCCAGCAGATGAATGCAGGGATAAGCGGCCCTACACCGAAAGCAGAAAATAGGCACAGGGCGGCTGCGCTCACCATGCGTTCACCTGCCGCTTCCCTCAGGTCCACGACACAGTGGACATACCCTAATGGCCGCTTTACACGTCCCAACATCGTTTCGATATTGGATACAACTGCACGGGAGCGCGCCCTTTTTGGGCAGAATTCCAAGATCGATTAGGAGCTGTCACACAGGGAGATATCGGCAGGCAACACAACTGCGATGTCTACGCCCCCTTGTACGCGCGAAGCAGGGAACGACCATTTAACATGGGAGAGAATAGGGGAAGTTGTTTTCCAAATCGTTGTTGGGCTGTCACACAGCACGATCCTGCCAGATCGTCCATCCAATATCGGGCAGTTGGAGAGCCTGCTCATTTCTCCCCCGATATCGTTTTGGCATCGTTCTTGCCTCGAACGATATCGGCGCCAAAGCACGAACCACGTGACTTTTTGTCGAAGTTGGACGACGATATCAGGACGTGTAAAGCGGCCATAAGAAATATCAGTGTCAGACCCCAGGAGAAGGAACGAGCATATCAGATCTATCCATATTCCCTACTGCGTTCTTCTCAAGAAGCTCTCACGGATTCAATTCGTAAAAACGTATCTGTATTTTATCAATTTAATCACAAAGTTTTTTTCCTGTACGTATGTCTATTTATTATTCTATCTTTTGTAACCGTTTTTAAGCACTGTATTTCTTTTTCTGTGTGAAATGTAAAATGTAATAAGTAAGTTGTTTGATGTACCCATAAACCCTGAGAATAACCTGGTTGTGTTACCTTGTGTATGCCAGAGTGCAAGAAGAGTACCTGTCAGGAGCATGAGCAATCTCAAGGGTACAAGTCCATTTCCAAAGAATGTTCCTGTGTCTACCGTGCGCAGTGTCATCAAGAAGTTTAAAGCCCATGGCACTGTGGCTAACCTCCCTAGATGTGGATGGAAAAGAAAAATTGACGAGAGATTTCAACGCAAGATTGTGCAGATGGTGGATAAAGAACCTCGACTAACATCCAAACAAGTTCAAGCTGCCCTGCAGTCCGAGGGTACAACAGTGTCAACCCGTACTATCCGTCGGTGTCTGAATGAAGAGGGACTGTATGGTAGGATACCCAGGAAGACCCCACTTCTTACCCTGAGACATAAAAAAGCCAGGCTGGAGTTTGCCAAAACTTACCTGAGAAAGCCTACAATGTTTTGGAAGAAAGTTCGCTGGTCAGATGAGACAAAAGTAGATCTTTTTGGGCAAAGGCATCAACTTAGAGTTTACAGGAGAAAAAAAGAGCCATTCAAAGAAAAGAACACGGTCCCTACAGTCAAACATGGCGGAGGTTCCCTGATGTTTTGGGGTTGCTTTGCTGCCTCTGGCACTGGACTGCTTGACCGTGTGCATGGCATTATGAAGTCTGAAGACTACCAACAAATTTTGCAGCATAATGTAGGGCCCAGTGTGAGAAAGCTGGGTCTCCCTCAGAGGTCATGGGTCTTCCAGCAGGACAATGACCCAAAACACACTTCAAAAAGCACTAGAAAATGGTTTGAGAGAAAGCACTGGAGACTTCTAAGGTGGCCAGCAATGAGTCCAGACCTGAATCCCATAGAACATCTGTGGAGAGATCTAAAAATGGCAGTTTGGAGAAGGCACCCTTCAAATATCAGGGACCTGGAGCAGTTTGCCAAAGAAGAATGGTCTAAAAATTCCAGCAGAGCATTGTAAGAAACTCATTGATGGTTACCGGAAGCGGTTGATCGCAGTTATTTTGGCTAACGGTTGTGCAACCAAGTATTAAGCTGAGGGTGCCAATACTTTTGTCTGGCCCATTTTTGGAGTTTAGTGTGAAATGATCAATGTTTTGCTTTTTGCTTCATTCTCTTTTATGTTTTTTAATTGAAGACAAATTAAATGAAGATAATAATACCAAAGAATTTGTGATTGCAATCATTTTCAGGAAGAAACTGAGTATTATCAGTCAGAATTGCAGGGGTGTCAATACTTTTGGCCACAACTGTAGCTGCTATCAGTATGTATGAGACCACCTCTCTCAGTTCACTGGGGATCTGAACTATACCAATATTTAAAAGGCTCAATTGAGGTTGTAGGGTTTGTCGCATCCCTGTAAGGCTAGGATCACACCAGCGTCAGCCCTTAACGGAATGTAACGCTGTGCTCAGACTGCATAGTGATCTCTATGGTTACCTGACGCCTCACACAGCCGGCAGCTTCACCCAGAAGGACCAGATATGCGCTATTGTAGAGCGCACAGGAAAACGTTGCAAACCGCCCTGGAGGGGCTATCAGCCCACTTTCTCCCACCTCTGGGAAGACTTGGTGTTGTGACACGCCGAGCTAGAGCAATGCAAGGTCTCTCCTGAGTCAGGCAGCATGTTCCACGATTTTAAAGCTTTTTTCAGTAGCATTGGGGATTGAAAGGATTGATTACCACCTATGTACCAGAATCTCACTCTGACTGGGGATCCCCAGCTGTAAAGAATCCCTTTCTCTCTGACGATTCTGCAGAAAGGAGAAAATTCTCTCCGCTTAGCCAGGGTGCCTGCGCATAAGTCTGGATAGACTGAGAAAGCAGCATAGGGCTCCAGGTTTCCTCATTGCTTGAAGGATTCCTTGGATGTAAAATTAAGCATATGTCGAGCCCACTGGGACGGGGTACTCAGTACTGGACCGGGTCTGTTACTGGGGAAGTCACGGGTGGTCCTGGTCCGGACCATGTCCCTGGCTTGACAATAGAATAGGGGATATTTACAGGGGAAATGTCAGTCATGACGCCACCCACTGTGTGCGGCCAGTAGTGGGGCCGCCGCTGCTGCAGAACCTCCGGGGATGATGTAATGGCAGCGTAGATGGAATAGTCTATTGTGTAGTGTGCAGGCCTGGTGCTGAGTGCAGTACACTTACTGTCCAGATGCTGCAGGAATCCTCCTTCAATGTTGGAGCCTGCACACTGTGGCTCTCCAGTTGTAGGTCTGTTGTTAACCTGTATGGAGGGAGTAGTGTTCAAGCAGAGACATACAAGGGAGTCGTGTTCAGGGTTCACCGTGTTTACTTCTCCAAGTTCTCAAGTTCAATTCACAGTTCAGTACAGTTCTTACAGTTCAGTTCTCAAGTACACGGGCACACTTTCCCATCTGGGTTCCCTTTACTCTCTGCAGCCAGGCTACCTCGTATATGACCCCTCACTCAGTCTCTGTGTCCTTCCTAGGCTGTTAACTCTCTCTCTCTGTTCACTTGGTTGTGTGTGACTCCGGACAGTATGGCGGTGGCTCGGACTCCTGTGAGCCCTCCGGGTTGCCACTGAGCTGCCTGTCCTTTGGGGTAGGGACCCTAACGTGTAGTTGGGGCCCCCCGTCAGTTGTCTGGGGATCCGGGTGAAGCTACCGTCCCCTCTAGAGCCGACACTCTACTTCAGCCTAGCCTCCAGCAGTCCTCCCGTGTGAGGCTCTACCAGGCTCTCTCTACTGTGTCTTCAAGTATCATAGGAGGGCTCTTCCGCCTGCAGTCTGTCGTCTCGGCTGTAGTTCTAGGGCCCAGTATCACCGTCTCTCTCTTCCCTCACACTTCCGGGGTGCTGGCTTCGGACGTGCTTCCCTCTGCAGCTCACACTGGCTCTGTTCAGATTCTGCGCTCCTACACCCCACTTTAATAATAATAATAATAATAATTTTTATTTATATAGCGCCAACATATTCCGCAGCGCTTCACAATACAAACTTCACATTTAATCAATCATAAGAAACAATTAGAAAATACAATGCCAAAAGCAATACAGTACAAAGCATAACATAATACAATAATTAGAGCAAAAAATGGCAGCCCTGCTCATAAGAGCTTACAATCTAACAATGATAGTATAGTTAACTTGAGGAGATGGGGAACAGATAGGAGCAGAATAAGTGGCCACAACTCGTTATATGTGATCCACTTGAGACGGAGCGGATAGGCTATGCCTAGATGACTGATTTGGGATCATGATAGGTAGGCCGCCCTAAAAAGATGTGTTTTTAGGGATCGCCTAAAACTATCTAAGTTGTGGATGCACCTAATTTCTTGGTGTAGAGCATTCCAAAGAATTGGTGCGGCTCGGGAGAAGTCTTGGAGCCGGGAGTGGGAGGTTCGGATTAATGCAGAAGTGAGTCTAAAGTCACTTCCAGAGCAAAGAGAACGGGTGGGGTGATAGACAGAGATGAGGGAGGAGATGTATGGGGGTGCTGCACTGTGAAAAGCTTTGTGGGTGAGAACAAGTGTATAGGCAGCCAGTGTAATGACTGGCATAGAGCAGAAGCGTCTGAGTAACGATTAGCTAGATAGGTAATCCTGGCTGCTGCATTAAGGATGGACTGGAGAGGGGACATTCTAGTGCGGGGGAGGCCAATTAAGAGAGATTTACAATAGTCAAGGCGGGAGTGAATCAGGGCCACTGTGAGGGTTTTTGTGGTTTCCAAGGTGAGAAAGGTGCGAATTCTGGAGATGTTCTTCAGGTGCAAGCGGCAAGAGCGGGCAAGAGATTGTATATATGGGGTGAAGGAAAGATTAGAGTCAAACATAACACCCAGACAGCGAGCCTGCTGACTAGGCACTATTGTGGTGCCACACACTGAGAGAGAGATGTCATATTTAGGGAGGTTAGTGGAGGGCGGGACCAGAAGTAGTTCAGTTTTGGAAAGATTAAGTTTCAGGTAGAGAGCAGACATGATATTGGAAACTGCGGTTAGACAGTCATTGGTGTTCTTTATTAGAGCGGGAGTAAGGTCAGGGGAAGAAGTGTATAGTTGTGTCATCAGCATAAAGATGGTACTGAAAGCCAAATCTGCTGATGGTCTGTGTAATCGGGGCTGTGTAGAGAGAGAAGAGGAGAGGGCCAAGGACTGAACCCTGAGGGACCCCAATAGTGATAGGAAGAGGGGAGGAAGTGGAGCCAGCGAATGATACACTGAAAGAGCGGTCAGAAAGATAGGAAGAGAACCAGGAGAGAGCAGTGTCCTTGATGCCGAGGGAGTGCAGCATGGAGAGTAGGAGATGGTTGTCAACAGTGTCAAAGGCTGCAGAGAGATCAAGAAGGATAAGCAGAGAGTGGTGACCATTACGTTTTGCCGTCAGAAGGTCATTGGTCACTTTGGTGAGAGCAGTTTCTGTAGAATGTAGGGGGCGGAAACCAGACTGTAATGGGTCTAGAAGAGAGTGAGTGGAGAGGTAATGAGTGGGGCGGGAGTAGACTAGGCGCTCCAGGAGTTTAGAGATGAAGGGGAGATTGGAAACTGGTCTGTAGTTGTTTGTGCAGGAAGGGTCGAGAGAAGATTTCTTTAATAAAGGAGTGATGATAGAGTGTTTGAAGGAGGAGGGGAAGACGCCGGAAGAGAGGGAGAGATTGAAGTTTTTGGTTAAGTGAGTGGTGACCACCGGAGAGAGAGACTGGAGTAAGTGTGAGGGGATGGGGTCAGTAGTGCATGTGGTGGGACGAGAAGAAGAGAGGAGCCTGGAGACTTCCTCTTCTGTGACCGGGTCAAAAGTAGTGAGTGAGCCGCAGGAAATGTGGGGATAGGTAGGGGTAACAGGAATTTGAGGTTGGGAGTTGATTTCCTGATGGATGTTTTCTATTTTCTCTGTGAAGTGGGAAGCCAGGTCATCAGCACAGAGGTCAGTGATGGGGGCCTGCACTTTAGGACTGAGGAGAGAGTGAAAGGTGTCAAAGATTTTTTTGGGTTGTTGGATAGTGAGGAGATCAAAGTGGTGAAGTAGGTTTGTTTTGCAAGGTGAAGGGCAGAATTGTAAGTTCTCAGCATAAATTTGTAGTGAATGAAGTTTTCTGGAGTGCGGCTTTTCCTCCATAGACGTTCAGCACTCCTAGAGCATCGCTGGAGGAATCGAGTTTGTGATGTGAGCCAGGGCTGTTTTACTCTGTGTTTGGAGGTTTTGAGGGTGAGGGGTGCCATTTGGTCCAGGGTCCTTTTGAGAGAGTCATTTAAGTGATTGACTGCCAGATCGGGACAGGAAAGTGAGGAGATTGGGGACAGTTATGAGTGTAGAGAGTCTGTGAATGTGTGAGGGTTTATGGCCTGTAGATTTCTGAATCTGTGATATGTAGGAATGTGCTCGGGTGGGTGAGGGTTAGTGAGCGTGAAGGAGAGAATGTTGTGGTCAGAGAGGGGAAGTTCTGCATTGTCTAAGGAGGAGGTTGAGCAGAGCCGGACAAAGATCAGGTCAAGGGTGTTACCATCCTTGTGTGTCATCGAGGTTGAGAGCTGAGAGAGGCCAAGAGATGTGGTTAGAGATAGGAGCTGAAATGCAGATGAGGAGATAGGGTTGTTTGTGGGGATGTTGAAGTCTCCCAGAATAAGGGTTGGTAATTCTGAGGACATGAAATGCGGCAGCCATGCGGAGAAATGGTCGAGGAATTGGGTGGATGACCCTGGGGGGCGGTATACCACCGCTACTCTAAGGGGGAGGGGATGGAAGAGCCTAATTGTGTGGACCTCAAAAGAGGGGAATGAGAGTGATGGAGCTGGGGGGATGACCTGGAAAGTACATTGTGGGGACGGGAGTAAGCCAACTCCACCACCATGTCTGTTCCCAGGTCTCGGGGAATGAGAGAAATGCAAGCCACCATAAGAAATAGCGGCCGGGGACACTGTGTCTGAATCCTGGTTCCAGATTTCAGTGAGGGCCAGCAGATTAAGGGAGTTAGTGAGAAAGTAGTTATGAATGAGTGGAAGTTTGTTACATACAGACCGTGGATTCCAGAGAGCACAATTAAAAGAGGGCGATGAAGGTGTACAGGTAATGTTTATAAGGTTGGTGGGGTTTCTATGTGTGATGGGAGAGGGGTAGAAGTTGGTGGAGGGTGGACCAGGATTTGGAGAGATGTCACCTGACAGAAGCAGCAGTAGAAAGAGGAAAGGCAAACAGTTTTTGTGATGGTGACTTTGTTTTTGGTGCAATACCCTGGAGCATGGTGGTCCGAGATTATTCACTATGGTGAACAGAGTATGGGAGTTCAATAAAGTAGAAGGAAAGAGAGTGGTTTTATGTGGATGTGGGGTGATGGAGGGGGGATGGGGCGGTGAAGGTAAAGTGCAAAAGCACATAGAATAATAGATATTGAAGTAAAGGACATGGTGGTAGGGAAAGGAGAAAAAAGAAAAAAATTAAAAAAAAAGAAAAAACATATATCTTTTTTTTTTTTTCCTTTTTCTCTCTCCCCGCTTCTCCCTTTTAAATAGAGAAGCAGGGAGAGAGCCAGGACGTGTGATTTTAGTCTTTACTGCTCAGCCTACCTCGGCCTACTGACTCCTTCCTGCTCCCCCTTCACTATTTCTACCTTCTGTCACCTGACTTCATGTTTGCCCACCCACTGCTCTAAATACACCACCCCTCGCCTGCCTAGAGTCTCCAGGCTCCGGGCTGGATGCTGCCCTCTACTGTACGTGGGTTGTGTGGGCAGTGAGGGTGTTGGTGTTCAACTGTCGTCCTACCTGCCTGGCTGCAGTTCCCTTTGTGGCCTCCTAGTCGCAGGGGCGCCACACATACACACCAGAACATCCCTTGGGAGAGACTGTTTTAGGCAGTCTATATAGCTTCATATTCCCGCTGTGTGGCACCCCAGGGTCCAGTTGTCACAATAGCATTGTCTCCCCGGGGAACCATGCTGTGCTTGGAAGCGAGGGAAGCTACCCACACCAGGTCAACCACACACACAACACCTTCCCAATGCCAGCCCAGAAAGGGGAACTCTGAAACCCGATCTTTAGGGGAGGTCCCCTCCTGTAAATTCTGGTCTGGGGGCAGGGCTAGGCAGTTCATTTCCTGGAAAAACTATGAAGAGGTCCTGTGGACTGGAGCAGAGTAAGGCTCATCCCGAGACATAGACTAGCTAGTGTGAGTGTCAAGGGTGTGTCAGGAGGCACGGATGAAACTGTAGAGGCCACTTGCAGAAGGTCCCAGCGTTTGGCCAAACAGTCCAAATCCTAAAAAAAAGTCTCTGTCGCTTTAAGAGGCATTTTCCTTTTAGAGAAAGCTGGAGGTCACTAGGACCCAGTTGATCCCTTACCTTGAGCTGTGTATATATTCACCTTGACTCCCAGGATGCACTGCTGGTGATAGCTTGTCAGGTGTTTTGGAGGAAGCTCCTCAGCTCAGCAGCGTATCCTGAAGTTTCTTTTGAATTGTTGTGTGGATCGTCTCAAGCTAAGTGTTCCTTCCCTTCCCTCTTTGTTTGATTCCCTTGTGTTTATCTTTAGTTGGTAGCCGGGCTGACTAGTGGTCACCCGCTCTGATTCTTATTTAGTTGTAGTTCAGGGTAAGTCAGGGAATAGGTATCCTGGCGATCATAGTTACGGAAACTGTATAGAGACGTTAGGGGAGCCAGGTGCCAGCGCTAGTTTATCTAGGGGTCATCATCTCCCCTTTTGCCCTTAGCATCAGGGTCTCCTTCCCCCCCTCCCCCCATTGTTGCCCAGTGCTGGGTGTCTCCCTACACCCAGCATGACAGTGATGGACTCGAGGAGAGGAAGTGGAGGAGTAGGTCTGGGGAGTGGAGCCAGTGCCGATTCACCCCAGTACTTAGCGCAGGCCAGGCGCCAGAGTCCGAGGTTGGGATCCAAAGAAGTGACTATTAAAGTGAGGCGGGTGGAGTTAAGTGAACAGGGTATGGTGGTTGTTGATGTTGACCGGCGTGCCAATAATCCAATGCTCACAATGCTCACAATAGGACAAATGTTATTGAAAATTATTTGGACGAGGTTATTGTGTTGTTGCAACAGGTAGCAGAGACTGCCAACTTCGGGCAGCAGAAGGTCCTACAGAAAGAGATAAAGGCCCTGATGCAGAGGCAGCAAGTGGAGCTGTCTTACCCATTGTAATACACGCGCAGAGTGAAATGTTGATCTGGTGCAGGGCGGCCATAGGCCTTAGAGGGCAAGATTACCAGGCGCTGGTGGAGCCCGTGTATTCCGATAGTAGGCCCACCGTACTGACAGCCAGTGGTGTAGTTGATGTCCGCAAGGGGAGATAGCTGTTCGCATCCTGAACTGTGGGGGAGAGGAGGCCTAACTGTCTCGGTATGCTACCATTGCCAAGCTGTATACTGTCAGTAACAATGCTATTATAGCTGCAGAGCCCTTGGACCCGCCAGAACATGCGTAGGACAATGACCCTGACGGGAGGACTGGTGCCAGAAGCTACATGTAGACACCAGCTCCACCCCCTTACACCAGAAGCATGGAGTATACTGGGTGGTCCAAGAGTATGAGCAGGTCTTTAGCAAACACCCTTTAGACTTTGGGCAGGTGAAAGGGGTGCAGCATCACATACCCACAAGGACCATCCACCCATCAAAGAAAGGTACAGGCCTATACCACCAGCCCATTACCAATGTGCCAAGGAGATGAAGGAGGCTGGGGTGATCAGAGATAGTTGTAGCCCCTGGGCAGCTACACTACTCCTGGTAAAGAAGAAAGATGGTATAATGAGAATGTGTGTTGACTATAGGCAGATTAATCGCATTACACATAAAGATGCTTATCCACTCCCCAGGATAGAAGAGTCATTAGCTGCCCTCAGAACTGATAACTATTTTTCCACTTTAGATCTCAATAGTGGGTATTGGCAGGTCCCCGTGGCAGAGGCTGACAGGGAGAAGACCGCCTTCACGACCCCGATGGGCCTCTGCGAGTTCAATTGTATGCCGTTCGGGCTCTTCAATGCACCAGGGACGTTCCAGGGTAGGCTACTACCGGAGGTTCATCAAAGGTTTCACCAAAATGGCCACACCCCTGCAAGACCTCCTGTTCGGCCAGCTCAAGAAGACCAGGGGGCAGAACTCCCCACCGAGATGGGAGGCCAAAGAGGACGACTCATTCAGCAGCTGAAGAGGGCCCTTACAGGAGAAGAAATCCTGGCCTATCCTGACTACAACCAGCCATTTGTACTGTACACTGATGCCAGCAATGTGGGAGTGGGGGCCGTGTTATCCCAAGTGCAGAGAGGCATAGAGTGATTGCCTATGTCGAGCCCCAGGCCCTGGGGTACTCGGGGTGCCGGCGGCACATCAACCATAGGACCCACGAGCTAGTGTGACAGATTGTGGTCCCGAAGAGGGACGCCCAGATGGTCCTGAAAGCTTACCACGACGGGGCCGGGCATTTCGGGTGGAAGAAGCTGGAAGCACTACTGTGTAAGAGGTTCTACTGGATCGGCATGAGAACAGCCATTGAAACTTGGTGCAGGAATTGCGGCCCCTTTAGCCTCCGAAGAAAGGACCGTGACAGCCAGCGGGCCCTGCTACAGCCCATGATCACCAAACAGCCCTTAGAACTGGTGGCCCTGGACCACGTGAAATTAACCTGAAGCTGATGTACGCCATCACAATAGTGGACCACTACTCCCGGTTCCTGGTGGTGGTACCAGTGAAAGACCTGACAGCAAGGACCACAGCACGAGCCTTCCAAACGCACTTCTGCAGACCCCATGGCTACCCCAAATGGGTGCTGACAGATCAAGGCCCAGCCTTCGAGGCAGAAATATTCCAAGAATTCTGCAACCTGTACGAGTCAAGAAGATCAGAACCACGCCATATCATCCCCAGACAAACGGCATGTGTGAGAAGATGAACCAAGTAGTGATGAATCTGGTGGAAGCACTCCCACTGGAAGAGAGAAACATGTGGCCGGAGAAGCTGACAGATCTATTGGACCTGTACAAACACATCCCCGTGAACTCCACCAACTTCAGCCCCGCCTACTTGATGAGAGCAAGGTCGGCAAGCTGTCTATTGACCTGGAGATGGGGGTGCTGACACCAGAAAACAACCTTCCAGAGGCACACTACGACGAAGAACGCCAACAGAAGTAAAGGCAGGTGCAGGAGTGCGTAGAGAGGAACCTGCCCCAAGCTATAGCGAGGCAAGAGAAAGCCTACAACCAGAATGCACCCACAGCCCCCTTAGTACCAGGTGAGCAGGTCCTGAAGAGAAAGAGGTGAATCCACAAACTGGATGACCAGTGGGTGGCAGAGCCTTACACCATAATGCCTTCCCACTTTGACTCCACGAAGATCTGCCTAATCAGCAGAGATGGGGGAGAAACCTCTGCCACCATCTCCAAGGACCACCTAAAACGATGCCCCCGAGCAGCTAAAGAGCCAAGAAAAGCCCCTGGCCATACTCCAGTCTCAGCCAGCGAAAGAAGAGATGATACACACTATACTGGGAGACTTCCGCCAAGACATGAACCCAGATCAATGGAGCCATTGTAGTCCCTGTACTAACCTTCCCCCAAGTGGCAGCACCACCAACTGTACGGACTCCAAGAAGGACTGAAGAACCCGCGCCGGGACCAGAGGCAGAGGGCCAGCCCCTAGCCGCTGGTGAGCCTGTCAGTCCCATGGTGAGCCAGAGTCAGACTACTGCCATACCAGAGACACTCAGACCCACATCCAGTCCAATACGTAGTGCACACACTCCACCAGTTGTAGACACTACAGACCAGATTAGCCAATCAGAGACACCTATGCTGCGTAGGCCCACACGTAGTAATATAGGTCATCCAGCCCATTGCAAGGATAGCTAGCCAGAGAGGTGGACAAGTGTAACCAAGTTTACAATGTAAATATGTTTTTCTTTTTTTCTTTTGCACTGTGTGAATATGTGTGTTTCCCTAGGTAACTAAGTAACAATGCAACCACCAAGCGTACCGTGCCTACAGGACTTTCAGTATGAACTTTTGCAAATCCTTGAACTTTTAATTAAATATGGACCATTAGCCACGGGACTGGTTGTGGCAAAGACACTTTATCAAATTACTTTTCTCCAGCCATCGGTGGAAGGACTAAGCGCCTTCGTGACTGTTTTCTACACTTTTTCTAGTTTTTTGTAATTTTTCATTTTTGAGACTCTGTTCATTATTCACTGTGTTGTCATTTTATCTTTTTGTGTGCATAAAAGTGTTTCCTCATTCCAGGAGTACTGAATTTAACCAAGGGGGAATGTGGCACCCCAGGGTCCGGTTGCCACAATAGCGTTGTCTTCCCCGGGGAACCATGCTGTGCTTGGAAGCGAGGGAAGGTACCAACACAAGGTTAACCACACACACAACACCTACCCAACGCCAGCCCAGAAGGGGGAGCTCTGAAACCCGATCTTTAGGGGAGGTCCCTCCTATAAATTCTGGTCTGGGGGCGGGGCTAGGTAGTTCAGTTCCTGGGAGAACTGTGAAGAGGTCCTGTGGACAGGAGCAGAGTACAGCTCGTCCAGGGATGTAGACTAGCCAGCGTGAGGGACCTGAGGAGAGGGTCTGAGAAAATGGAGGAGTTTGTCTGGGGAGTGGAGCCAGTGACCGTTCACCCCAGTACCTAGCGCAGGACGGATGCCGGAGTCTGAGGTTGTGATGGACTCTAGGCCCAGCAGCCAACACTGGAGGACGAGAGATTCCAAGTCACTCACCCACCATGAGGCTCAGGAGACACAGCAACACCAGAGACAGCTCAGGGATTAGTAGCCAGTGGAGAGTAACCCAAGAAGAGCTCAAGTGCCTGTCATACGGGCCAGAGACAGCACACAAGAGAGGAGAGGGTCGCAGGATAACTACAGGCAGCCGGAACCCGCCAAGAGCAGCGCAGTAAGCAGGCCTCAAAACTCGGCAGATGTGGAGGGCCCAACTCGCTCCCAGGCGCCGGACTTTTAATACTTCTTGTGGACAGTACCCTGGACAAACCAGCTACTCTCTTCAGTAAAGGTAATGGAGACTACAGCCCCGGTGTCTGTCAGTTATTCCACACACTACGTCCTGCACCCCCAACGGCCTACTACCCCTATAGACTATAACGTTTACCCTGGAGACCCGCTCCTCCCTTGGGGAGCTACATCATCACAGTTGCAACTCCATCATCCCCAGAGGTCCCGGATCATAGCAGCGGCCCCCTACCAGCCGCCTTCCATGGGTGGCATCACGACAAACTCTTTTTATTTTCTTTTTACCCCTTTTTCAATTCCCTTTTTACTGACCGCCTAACAGGGGACCACGGACTGGGTCACGCCACCGTGACATCATCCCCACAGTCCCGACGACGACGAGAGGGCACGGTTCCAAGTACCCCATGGCCACCGTCAAGTGCACTTACTGGTGTGTCCGACAGAACATGCTGGAATAAAGCTGTAATGCTAGTGGACAGATCTATATCAGCTACTGTTTCAGGCAAGCCTCTCACTCTGATGTTACACCTCCTCATTTTGTCCTCCATGTTCCATATCTTAAATTTTAAATTGTTCCACAGTACTGTCCATAACTGCAAAATCGTCTGCAAGATTATTGTGAGCAAAGGCATATTCTGCCATATTGTACTCCATGTAGGAGGAACGTTCACCCAGGGACACCATTTCAGCTCTCAGTTCCCCCATCATGTCCTCCTGCAGAGATCGTCTCAGGGACCCCAGGAGGCTGCACATCATGCTCTGTGTGACCGGGGCATCTTCATCCTCCCGCTCCGGGCTCACCGCAGGGCTGTGTGGAGCATGAGAGGAGGCTCCAGGGGACCATGGAGCCGGCACCATGTGCTGAGGAGGCTTGGAGCGCTGCTCCACTGTAAAAATGTCTGTCACTTTCTGGGACTCTGTGCGCTGCTTCAGTAGGCCTCTCGGCATGATCCGGGTGCGGCAGGTGTCCCAAGCACTTCAAAGGGAGTTTCTATGGTCGAAGACTGCCGCTAAGAGCCGGTAAGCAGGAAAGCCTCTGACTTATGCGGCTGGCGCCATTAGCTTCCAGGCCACGCCCCCAAGGGTATTTTAACTTTAAAACTAATTAAAAAAAAAGCTGTGGGGAACCCCCTATTATCTTTTGCCAGCTAGGGTAAAGCAGACAGCTGCAGCCTGTAGACCACAGCTGGTGGCTATATCTTGGATTATCAAAATTGGGGGGGAACCCTTGCCAATTTTTTTAATTGTTTCATTATTTTTACAGTAATCTGACATCAGTTTGGTTGCCATACTGACAACCAATCACAGACGCTGGCAGAAAGGTTGGGCGGGGCTAACTTTGTCTTTAATCAGGGGAGGGGGAAGCAGTGAATATGTCTGAGGTTCATGAGCAGGCCCATAAGCATGGTGATAGCGGCGCTGAAGCTTGCTAAGTAATAGAAGTAATAGTGTAGGAAGATAATGTCTGTGCCAAAATAGCTCGGATCCACTGTAACACGGTTTGAGCTGTATTTGGCAGCTTTTGGGCCCCTTTGAAGTTTTTTAGATCTTTCTTAATTTTGCCTCCCATTGATTTGAATGGGGTTTGGAAGTTCGGTGAACTGTTCACCGATCTATTCGGTGAACATATGCCCATTCGATGGACCGAGCTGAACCCAAACTTCGAAAGGTTCACTCATCTCTAGACATGATATCTAATGTGATAAAAACTTACAGCCTGGGGAAGTGGGAAACTTCCATATAGACGGATTTAAAAAGTGACAGACTGTGGTCAAATATTCCACTGTCGGTAAGTAAAACATGAATTAGTGTTATGGAAGAGGACACTATAACTAAGGTGATCAGCTGCAGACTCTGAAAAAGACTGCTTGTTGTGTGTGACTTAAAATATATAGAATTTATTAGTGGATGTAAAGAAGAAAAAATTGAATACTGTAAATCAATAAATAGTAACACATTCATTATCCCCCACGAGTACTGTGCCACCACTGCTTAAGTCCCTACCTTTCTGGGCAGTCCCAATGAACATGTGATCCCTACAACCAATCAGTGGCTTAAGCAGTGACCAACAATAGCGAGTAAAGGGGAAAAGCTGACTTTATCATCAATTCAACTAATGTTCCAGTGTATGTGATGTAAGAATACAACATCTACACATTATAGCACCTAATATGTTTCCCTCATTATCTTCGTTATTACATGGGATCTTTATGATGTTAGATTTTCTCATCTTCTCATTTAGGTCTCTACAATATTAGATCATCTCTGTGGAGATCTTCTGTATATAAGAATTTTCCTGATTGACCCCTCAGGGATGGATAGAGACAGGGACAAGATGGAGAGAATAATACACCTCACCCTAGAGATCCTCTTCCTTGTTACTGGAGAGGTGAGAGATTGTGATGACAATGTCACATGACATCATTCTTATCTATGGACAGAATAACAGATGACAGAACTGGAGAGGTGAGGACTCTGGAAATGTCTGGAGACTGGAGATTTATTAATGTGTCTCTCCATAACCAGGATTACACAGTAGTGAAGAGCTCTAGTGATCTGTGCTGTCAGGACCCTGTGTCTGAGGGAAGAGCCCTGAGCCCAATCACGGGGCCTCCACCTCACCCCCTGATACATGAGGACATCAATGACCAGAAGATCCTACAACTCACCTACAAGATGATTGAGCTGCTGACTGGAGAGGTGACACTGCTGGGAATGCTGCTGCTGCTGGGACATTATACAGTAACGCTATGAAGGGATCGGGGGTTGACAATGGTATCATTGTATGTGTCAGGTTCCTATAAGGTGTCAGGACGTCACCGTCTATTTCTCCATGGAGGAGTGGGAGTATTTAGAAGGACACAAAGATCTGTACAAGGACATAGTCATGATGGAGGTTCCCCGGCCGCCCCTCACATCACCAGGTAATAGACAGGACTAAATACACATGGCCTATAATGATCTGTATGTAAAGAATGAATTCAGTCCTGTATGTGTCTCCTCCAGGTCTATCCAGTAAGAGGACAACACCAGAGAGATGTCCCCGTCCTCTTCTCCCACAGGACTGTAAACAAGAAGATCCCGATGTTCCTCCGGATCATCAGGTAGATGGAGAGAAGGTGTGATGAGATCTCCCTATGATGTGTAGACGGCTGTGAAGGTCTTGTGCTCAGTCTTGTTTTATCCTCCAGTATTATATATATTTTACTTGTATAATGAGAACGGTGGAGATGGCAGGATTACAGCTGATCATAGATGTAACTTCTCCATATCTCTGTGACTTTTATGATATTTGTTTCAGGGTGAAGATCCGATCCATATTAATACTACAGAGACATATATGAGGAGTAATGACCAAAGCAATGAGGAGGTTCCTACAGATAACCGCCCAGGTGAGTAGTAACCACGGAATGCAGAGAAGTCACAGATTCTTCTCAGTCACCGTCTGGGTCTTGTTAATTTACGGGGTAGTCCGGTCATATCACAATCAGGTGGCCACCATTCTCTGCTAGACCAAAACTATCCCCGTTACTTTGGGCATTGGAAGTCCTTCTGTTTGAGTGAGATATATCCACAGCTTATGGCCCAGAGAACGCCAAATGACAGCGTATGATGAATGTGCTTAGAAAATAATATGAAGAAAAATATAATCCATATGGTGCGCATTGCTTTTATGAAGCGACCCCAGTCCATGTCATTTTTATTTATATGCTCAATTATAGATTTTTGCCCATTAACCCAAGAAATTATTATTTCTTTAGTTTTTTTTCTTTCTTTTTCTTTGCATCCCTGAAACCCACCCATTCAATACCATGTCAGCATCTTGCACAACTTCTCAGCACCAGCCTACTCACTGCATTCATCACTGTGTTTCCCCAGCATCAGACCATCTTCCTGTAGTCACTGTCAGCTCTGCTCCTAGAGTACCTCCACTTAGCTATAGATAGCTGTGGCCAGTCTCTTACGATCAGTATTTCACATTTAGCTTCATTTCTTTAGTGCTTTGTCCTACAGAGATTTGGTTCCCTGGCCAATCCTGTGCTAGCAAGGTCTATATCAGGAAGCTTCTCCCACCACTCCTTGCCCAAACATTGATTTCTAGTCATTTCATTTCCTAGTGCCCAATTAATGAGTTTATATATTAACTATTCTGGTAACTCAGGGATCTATTAGCGTGAGGCAAACACACAACTGAGACAAGGTTTAAAGGTGAGAACATATGTATTAACACTCATAGCAGAGGAACAAATAAAAAATGCAGCAAGAAACCAAAGGTCATTAAACACACAAAAATAGTTATTTTGGAGAAACCAAAGTGAATAGTCAAGAGCACTGCTACTGCAACAATAAACAAACAAGGAAGCTGCTAAAAGTTTGAAAAGCAAACAAGCTTACATGACACAGGGCTGGCATGTAGGAACTATAGCAGTGACAACAGCACAGAACAGCTTCATACTGAAGAGGAGCTGGAAACAGGTTTGGTAAGCTAAACTTAAGATATCCAGTCACTGGAAAGAGCCAAACTAGAAGTGCACTGCCTCAGGTTCTGAACTTGCTTTCAGAGACTTCAATTCCCAGGCCTCCCTGGGTGTGAACTGTTCTCATAGACTGTTGTTACACCATCTCTCAATGTGAACTCTGCTCATAGACTATTCTGCTTACAGCATCCCCCAGTGTGAACTGAGCTCATAGACTGTTCTGCTATTGGCATCCTCCTGTGTGATTATTCTAAAGACTATTCCGTTTGGCTTCTCCAAAAGAACTATTATTGTGTGTATAATGAACTTTCATTTATTGCTGCACTGTTGATTTGTTCCTCTACCACGTGTGTGAATACAGACTTTTTCACCTTTAAACCTTGTCTCGGGTGTGTGTTTGCCTCATGCTAATAGATTCCTGAGTTACCACAATAGTTATTACACAAACTCATTAATGGGGCACTAGCAAATGAACCGACTAAAGACCAATATTTGAGCAGGGAATGGTGGGTGGAGCTTCCTGATATAGGCCTTGCTAGCACAGGATTGGCCAGGGAACCAAATCTCCGTAGGACACAGCAGTGTTAAAATCATGCAGAAATAAAGCTAAATGTGAAATACTGATCCCTAAAGAGACTAGCCACGCCTCCCTATAGCCAAGTGGAGGTTTCTAGGAGCAGAGCTGGCAGTGAGTACAGGAAGATGGTCTGATGATGGGGAACAGAATGGTGAATGCAGTGAGTAGGGCAGTGCTGAGAAGTTGTGTGAGATGCTGGCTTGATACTGAATGGACGGGTTTCAGGGAAACAAGTAAATAGAAAAAGAAAAAAGAAAACAAAGAAAAAAATTATGATTGTATAATATTTCTTGGGATAATGTGCAGAAGTTTAATAATCGAGCATATAAATAAAAAGGACATGGCCTGGGGTCATGTCATAAAAGCAAGGCGCCCATAAGGATTATATTTCTGTTCACATTATTTTCTAAGCACATTCATCGTACGCTGTCATTTGGCTTTGTAGTTTAGAGATCTGGGAAGGGAAGGGTCATCATCATCTAATTCTAGAGAGGAGGGTGCGTTCTCCAGGTTGTAACTTCTGACCGAAACAGATCTCACTCCAACAGAAAGACTTCCAATGCCCAAAGTAATGGGGACACTTGGTTTAGAGAAGAATGGTGACCGCTCTTTGTGATATGGGTGGACTACACCACAGATAAACCAGACACAGCCGGTGATTAAGAAGAATCTGTAACTAGTGTTGGGCGACCCCGCCAATATTCGGGTTCAACAAGCTTACCCAAACTTTTTTTTAAAGTTTGGATTTGGGGTCGAAAGTGGCTTGAACTTGAGCCCGAACCCCAAACTCGCCTTGTAAAGTTATGGTATGGGGCTAGGAGGCTGTAAAATAAAGAAGATAGTTATTAAATAGCATTACATTTATCAGTGTCCAAACGCTTGTACTTCCAAGACCGCTCATTAACTTCCTTGATATTCATTGCAGAGGGACCCAATAGCCACAGAGAATTGGCGCACCAAAACCACAATGTGGTTTTTGCCACAGATTTCAAGCTCTTTTGGTGCAATTTTGGCACAAAACTGCATGCATTGAGTGCATTGTGGCTATTCAGAACTTAAAAGTTCTGAATAGTCCAGAGCACTGCTACTGCAACAATAAACAAACAAGGAAGCTGCTAAAAACTTGAAAAGCAAACAAGCTTACGTGACACAGAGCTTGCAGGTAGGGACTGTAGCAGAGACAACAGCACAGAACAGCTTCATACTAGAGAGGAGCTGGAAGCAGATGTGGTAAGCTAAACATAAGATATGCTGTCAATCGAAAGAGCCAAACTGAAATTGCAGGATGAGGAGGACCAAACTTGAGATGCACAAGGGGCTAGGATCTAGGCAGAATACTTAAGAAAGGGCTGGAAGATGGACTGGAGCTTATAAAGGCAGAGACACACAAACACATGGACAGGAACAAAGTAGAAGATGCCATTTTGGAAAAGGGTGAAGAGGCACAAAAGGTCATCTAAAGATCCAGAGTCCTGACAGTTTGATACTCCCACTACTGACCCATCCTGTCCGACCTCTTCTCTTTTGACCTTGGCTTTTTTCTCTGACTCTGTGCTGCATGCCTCGAATTTGAACTGTTTGACTATGGCCCGGTGTCACTTTTCTATACCTTGTTCTCATGCCTTTAACCCTGCAGTCCACTCTTGCAATCCTGAGGACTTCCCTGGAGTTGTAGCTGTTTTCTACTGGCAGCCTAGCCTATCCTTACCATCTGAAACCCTAGTGAAGACCCAGTAGACACTTAGTCATGGCCCTCCAGGGTAAGCCCAGTCTGTGGTGCAGTGGGTCCACACCCACCACCATTACATTAAGTTCATAATAGACAAGACTAAAACCGCGCAGCCTATAATTATCGGCATGTGAAGAATTAATTCAGTACTTTTATGTATTTCCTCCTAGTTCTATGCAGTAAGAGTAGAACACCAGAGAGATGTCCCCGTCCTCTTCTCCCACAGGACTGTAAACAAGAAGATCCCGATGTTCCTCCGGATGATCAGGTAGATGGAGAGAAGGTGTGATGAGATCTCCCTATGATGTGTAGACGGCTGTGAAGGTCTTGTGCTCAGTCTTGTTTTATCCTCCAGTATTCTATGTTTTATACTTGTGTAATGAGAACGGTGGAGATGGCGGAATTACAGCTGATCATAGATGGGACTTCTCCACCTGTCTGTGACTTTTACAACATATGTTTCAGGGTGAAGATGTAACCCATATTAATACTCCAGAAACAAATATGAGGGCTGGTGAGAGAAGTAACGAGGAGATTCCTACAGATAACTGCCCAGGTGAGTAGTAACCACTAAATACAGAGAAGTCACAGATTCTCTCAGTCACAGTCTATGTCTGGTTAATCTATGTTGTAGTCCAGCCATATGACAATCAGCAGTCACCATTCTCCTCTAAACTAAAAGTGTCCCCATTACTTTGGACATTGGAAGTCCTTCTGTTGGAGTGAGATCTCTTCCGGCCAGAGCTTACAGCACAGAGAACGCACCCTACTTTCTGGAATTAGAAGATGCTGACTAGGGGCTGGCTGGTAAATTTCGGCCTGGGGGGCAAGCACACAGCAGTGGCCTATGAGCAGTGAGCCCAGACCAACATTACAGATAGCCGGGCAGCCCCAAAACTGCTTCTTGACTACTGACCTGGGTGGCATCTGCTCCCTGGGCCAGCCAGCCCCTGATGCTGACCCTTACCTTCCCAGATCTCTAAACTACAAAACCAAATGATTATGTATGTAGAATGTGCTTAGAAAATAATGTGAAGAAAAATATAATGGTTGCTTTTATGACACGACCCCAGTCCATGTCCTTTTTATTTATATGCTCAATTATAGACTTATACACATTATCACAAGAAATATTATACAATCATAATTAGTTTTCTTTGTCCTTTTTCTTTCCTTTTCTATTTACTTGGATACCTGAAACCCACCCATTCAGTATCACACTGGTGTCTCGCACAACTTCTCAGAATCAGCTCACTGCTTCCCCAGCATCAGATCATCTTCCTGTGCTCACTGCTAGCTCTGCTCCTAGAGAACCTCCACTTTGCTATAGGCATGGCCCTTCTCTGCAGGATTTTTTTTTTTTAAATAATTATTTTTATTAATCTTCATTTTCCAAAACAAACTAATACATAAAGTAATTCAGTAAACAGCGATACACCATACATTTCACAAGTTCAATGCAGTGCCCCTACCCCCTTCAATCTACACATTGGTTTGACCACCTTGAGTTTCGATTATTATCTGTTTATTATTTCATTAGCATTCCATGGCTCATTAACACCAGTGTCGCTTGCACCTTCAATTTCCCTAAGCGCCCTTGTAAATTTTTTGGCAGATACCATTCCAGATAAGAGAAGGGTAAAACAATTTGTCTAATTTCTGCATCCGTGAACGTGATGACAATACATTTTTTCTATTTCTTGAAGAAACCATTTGTCGCCATTTCCTTGTTTCTTTCTGCCTCCACTTTTTATATTTGCAAATACTGATTTTAACTGATTCAGGACTTCCCTTTTGGACGGTACCTCAGTAGACAGCCATCCCCTTAAAATATGCAAAAGCAAAGAAGACAGGAAGCGCACATTAGCCACACTTGGTCGTCTAGGGGGTTAATAAGTGGCCAATTGGTGACTCACCTAACGGGGTTGCGCGCCACCGCACAACCCTGGTTAGGGCGCGTAGAAGAGATGCGGCATGAAGAGCCAAGAGCCCACATCCTGGCACTGAGCGGCATCTTTCGGGTGCCAGTCACTGGATCCAATCATGTGTTCAGGATGGGCGCCGATGTTCCACGTTACCAAAGGTCCTTTTACTCAGAGGATATGAGATATCACCCACAGCAGCTACCACCGCTTCCCTGAAGGGCAAGTGAACATGGAAGTAGAAGAGGTGCGGGGTTTTAGGAGAGCTAGGGCTACAAGTAGGATGGATAATTGAAAGTGGTTTAAAGGCACAAACCTCTTTATTATGTTACTTTGCACACCACAACGCATTTCAATAACCCCTGCTATCTTCATCAGGTGGTACCATGGTGTATTTTCTATGCCCCATTTGAAATTTGTGTGGACCCTAAGATTTAAATGCTTGGAAAGTCTACCTGACAATTTATATTTTTCCTCACAGCTTTTCAGGTCATCATAGTGTCCCTACATATCATTGAGTTTTTAACCCCGGAGGCACCCCTGAGAGGAATGCGCGAAGAAGTGATGCCAGGTCCCAGGACCTACAAAACTCTGCCTCTGTCCCATAATCAGAGCATCAGCTGGTCCTTTTTATGCAGTCTAAGACACGATGCAATAGGTATGCAGGATTATGTCCTATCAGTTGGGGAAGGCCAACTCCACCCTCCTCTGTTGGTATCATTACTGTTCAGCTTTTAATACTTGGCCTCTTACTGCACCAGAGGAACTTGGAGAAAGCTCTATTCAATCTCATTATATCATTATGTTTTATTAGGAGGGGGATGGTCTGCATCGTGTATAGCAGTCTTGGAAAGCTCTAGTGAAGAAAGACCCAGTAGACACTTCGTCATGCCCTTCCAGGGTAAGCCTGATCTGTAGTGCAGTGGGTCCACACCCACCACCATTACATTACATTTGGCCCTTAGACCTTGCTGACAAATCAGGACCCAGTAACCCCAAGTCTCTAGTATGTTTTCTAGGGAAGGTTCATTCTCAATGGGAGCATCAAGACCTACAGGAGTTTTATTTGATGGCAACTCAGATGCAGGGTTTGTCTACTTCTGTCTCCACTCTGTTCTACCAAAAAAAAAAACATACATGTTTGGTTTATACATTATTATTATTTATTTATATAGCGCCATTAGGTTCCATGGCGCTTTACATGAGGATAAGGGAGACAAGAACAAGTACACTAAATCTAGGCGATCGGGACGTACAGGAGGGGCAGGGACCCTGTCCACGAGGGCTCACAGTCTACGAACGAGGGCTCACAGTCTATGAATCATAATTACCTGTAGAATCATACTGCCAGGTAATTTTTATTGAACCGTATAATGAACACTGTTAATAGAAAAATTTAAAAAAAGGAAACCATTGTGAAATTAGCACTTGGAGATTTTTTCCTGCTTTCCACTGCAATATATGATAAAATGAATGGTGTCATTCAAAAGAACAACTTGTCCTGCAAGAAAAGAATCCCTCATATGGCTATGTGGATAGAAAAGTAAAAAGGTTATATCTCCTGGAAGAAAGTGAGGAAAAAAGAAAACAAAAATAAGAAAAACTGCCCCATCAGGAAGGGGTAAAAATAAATCCGATGTCACCCTGCGGCCAGCGGGACCCGTCCTCA
This sequence comes from Allobates femoralis, assembly GCA_033576535.1. Lineage (NCBI taxonomy): Eukaryota > Metazoa > Chordata > Amphibia > Anura > Aromobatidae > Allobates > Allobates femoralis. The sequence continues at coordinate 475,461,453 of JARQOC010000006.1, read as the reverse complement.
CGGTGCAGGGGGATCGAGTCCCATCTGGCCGCCGGCACCTCCCTGTGCACCGCAGTCATACTTACCAGGTCCATGCTCCCACGCTGCCGCTCCATCTGCAGCAGCTCCGAGGCACCTCTCTCCTGCCTCCTCACTACCTGGTTTCCTGGGGAGCGTACATAGGGTGCGCGCACGCTCTGCTCTTTGCAAATTTAAAGTGCCAGTACACTCTTTTTCTGACACCACCTCTCAGTCAATTACTGAGAGGCTGGTGGGTATTTATGGCTCCCACTTCCTATGGGAGGTGCCTGGGCAACTTCGTAGTTAGTCTAAGTTGCCAGCTCAGGTCCCTAGCAGCGCATGCAGTTTCCTGTGTCCTCTGAGATTCTAATGTGTTTGCTCTCGATTTCAGTGCCGGATCCCTCTTGTCTGTTCTCCCACACTCTTGCTAGTTCCTGGCTTCCTCCCGGATCCCTTCAGCTGTGCCAAGCTCTGTCCCTACCTTGTCCTCCGGTTCCCTGGTTTCTTTGTCATGTTCTGCCTTGGGTCAGACCCACAGGTTGACTGGTTCATTGGACCCTCCCTGGCTGTGCTTCGAGGAATCCATGTATAGTGGTAACCTTTCTTGTGCTCCCTTAGGGGGACCCCGGTTCTCAGACCCTGTGGACCACTCTTGGGGATCTATCCCTTATTGTACTTAATAAACCCTGTTCATTATCTGACTCTCTTGTACAGCTCATTTCTGGTATCAGCCTCCACGGTATCTCCGTGGTCCAGTGGGTCCATGAGTCATCTCCGCCTGTGGTGGCATGACATCCGATATCTGTTTCTCAGAATTTAATCTCTTCTGAAAGTTGATTAATCAAATGTGTTAATAGGGAACTAATTCTGTCTTCATAGATTTGACTTGACAAAAAATAATTTATGAAAGTGATATGTTCCCCCAAAATGAAATGCCGGGGTGAAGGCTGAATAGAACATCTTAATGCAAATAATGAAAGAAATCTGAGTTCTCTAAAACCTATTTGTATGGCAAGTCCCTCTTTAACCCAGCAGGAAGTACAATGGCGTCTAAAAATGACTAAAGTTGACAAATCCGAAGACCCGGATGGGATACTCCTCCGAGTACTGCAAGAATTAAGTACCATCATACACAGATCATTATTTTTAATCTTTAAAGATTCCATAATAACAGGGTCTGTACCACAGGACTGGCACATAGCAAATGTGGTGCCAATATTCAAAAAGGGGACAAAAACTAATCTTGAAAATTATAGGCCAGTGATCCTTACCTCTGCTGTTGGTCAAATCCTTGAGTGTTTTCTAAGAGATGCTATACTGGAGCATCTGAAGAATAACCTCATGACCAAACATGGGTTTGAGAGGGACCGTTCCTGTCAAACTAATCTGATCAGCTTCTATGAAGAGGTAGGTTCCGGACTGGACCAAGGAAATGCAGTGGATGTGGTGTATATGGACTTTTCAAAAGCTTTTGATACGGTGCCACACAAAAGGTTGATACATAAAATGAGAGCAATGGGGATAGGGGAAAATATGGGTTAAGAACTGGCTTAGTGATAGGAAACAAAGGGTGGTTAATAATGGAACACATTCAGAATGGGTCACAGTTAACAGTGGGGTACCACAGGGGTCAGTGTTGGGCCCGATTCTTTTTAACATATTTATTAATAAACTGTAGAGGGCATACAGAGTATAATCTCAATATTTGCAGAAGACACTAAACTCTGCAGGGTAATCAATACAGAGGAGGATAATTTTATATTACAGGAAGATTTATGTAAACTAGAAGCTTGGGCTGATAAATGACAAATGAACTTTAATGGGGATTAATGTAAGGTCATGCACTTGGGCAGAGGAAATAAAATGTATAGCTATGTGCTTAATTGTAAAATGCTGGGCAAAACTATCACTGAAAGGACCTGGGTGTATGGATGGACGACAAACTCACATATGGGGGCCAGTATCAGGCAGCTGTTGCAAAGGCAAATAAAGTAATGGTATGCATTAAAAAAGGCATAGGTGTTCATGAGGAGAACATAATTTTACTTCTATATAAGTCACTAGTGCGACCACACTTAGAATACTGTGTACAATTCTGGTCTCCGGTGTATAAGAAAGACATAGCTGAACTAGAGCGGGTCCAGAGAAGAGCGACAAAAGTCATTAGAGGACTGAGGGGTCTGCAATACCAAGACAGGTTATTAAACTTGGGGTTATTTAGTTTGGAAAAATGAAGGCTTAGGGGTGATCTTATAATAATGTATAAATATATGAGGGGACAGTACAGAGAACTTTCTAATGATCTCTTTACTCTTAGGCCTGAGACTAGGACAAGGGGGCATCCTCTACTTCTGGAGGAAAGAAGGTTTAATCATAATCACTGACGCGGATTCTTTACTGTAAGAGCAGTGAGACTATGGAGCTCTCTGCCACATGATGTTGTAATGAGTGAGTCACTACTAACATTTAAGAAGGGCCTGGATGCCTTTCTAGAAAACTATAATATTACCAGTTATATATACTAGATTCTTTGATAGGGCGTTGATCCAGGGAACTAGTCTGATTGCCATATCTGGAGTCAAGAAGGAATTTTTTTCCCCAATGTGGAGCTTAGTGTTGCCACATGGTTTTTTTTTGCCTTCCTCTGGATCAACGTGTTAGGCTATGGGTTGAACTAGATGGACTTAAAGTCTTCCTTCAACCTTAAAAACTATGTTACTATGTTACTATGTAAGTGACAAGACTTAAGCAGACAAGACAAGACAACAAAGGACAAGATTAAGAACAAATAACAAATAATCAAATCAGTCTATCTGAGTTTCCCATTTCTAATTCCCCAAAGACTGGCTCTTGCTACCACCTCCTGGAGAAGACAGTACCTTGAGACAATGACTCAAACTTACCACAGTTCTGTATGCTGTTCGGCAGGAGGCGGTTAGATTTTTGTGTCCAGTCCAAGATGAATATAAAAAGGGGAAAAATATACATAACAGATAAACATCTCGCTGCGGCCTCCATTTGTGGGAGAGGTAAACAAATTACATCTAACCAGAGTAGACTGATTTGATAAAGAGTTCTACACAGGTATACCTGGTAATGGCTATAACTCAATTGATGACACAGACTCGGTCTTCAAAAGAATAGCTCCACGTTTATTGTTTGTAAAAGCTTATATACATTTACAGAAGTTTAGAAAAAAATAGCTTACATCATACAATGACAAATATGATGAATATGCATTATAGACAGTTTTGAGATGATTAATTAGTGACCTTTAAGAGAGTTACAGAAGATAAGAACAGTACACTCTGGCTTACATATGGCTTGGTGGTCTTATCTAGAGAACAAGGACAAAGGCAAGAATGTGCTGAGTTGTGCTCATCTTCACTGAACAAAGTGTTACATAGCTAGTTAGTCAGAATAGACATGATAAACTAATCAAATATGGATTCTTTAGATACAATATAGCGGAAGCTACATAGTACCTATGATGTCGTCTTTAACTTGTATCTGCTCTAGTTGGGCATATATTTCTGTTCCTTTAAATATTTTGTCACACCAAGCCTGATGAAGAGACGTGAGAAGTCTCAAAAACTTGCCTTGTAACATCAATTACTTTATTTTTGTTAGCCATTAAAAGGTATCACAACTACAAGATTATTATTTTGTTTCTCCTACTGAAAGCAATCAATCAATATTTTTGGTGATGGTACTCCCCCCAAGTCCTCCCTCCCTTTCCTTGGCTTTCCTAACCCAATTCCTATGTCTGATTTTGGTTATTATTATTTATTTATATGGCGCCATTAGGTTCCATGCCGCTTTACATGTGTAAGGGCAGATGAGGACAAGAACGTAACATGATGACAATCAAATCATAAAGCACAGTAGGGAAGAGGACCCTGTCCACGAGGGCTCACAGTCTATAAGGGATGGGTGGGGAGAAAGTAGGAGGGGGAGATGTGAGGGTGAGATGGTGTGGCAGATTAGGTCTCAGTGGGTTGTAGGCTTGAAGGAAGAGGTGAGTTAAGTTGTACTTTTGAATTACATCATTCCTTTTACCATATAATGTACTATAAAAACAAAAAAACAAAAAAAGTGTTACAAAATTTTGAAAAAAATACATTTCTACCATTGTGTTTTGGGTTTTGTTTACACAGCTTTCTTTTTGCTGTAAAATTGGCTAGAGACATAATTGCTCACATCAATCTGATTACGGTAATATTAAACATTGATCTTTTTTTTCTATTTAAATGATAAAAAAAAATTGTTAGTATTGGGGAATATTTTTTTTCCTTATTCGTTACTATTTTCCAACACCTTTTTACCAGTGGGATAAGTTTTTATTGGTATCATTCTTCCCTACATAAAAAAATATTGTAACTTAATATTCCAGTATTTGCGAGGCAGAGCGAAAAAACAGGGTTGAACATCATGCTCTACACCAGTGGTCTCCAACCTTCCTGACTATTAAGAGCCACATTCAGCTCTGAGAGAGGGTCGCGTGCCACATCAAACTCCTGCCACCCTCACATTAGTGACACCCAGAGCTCCAATTACCAGTGTAATGACTGCCAAAACTTTTTCACAGAAAGAACACTGAGACAGTTTGCCAAGAGCTAGGTGTCTCTACCTTAGCCCCATTCAGATCTACTTTTATGTGTGGGCCTACTCAGAAAAGTCACCATCCGGAGACCTGCTCTTCATAGCTGTTTCCTAGACCTGGTGCTAATAATGCAAGCTGGCAGACATGAGCCACATATGGCTCCTGAGTCTCAGGCTGGGGACACCTGCTCTACACATTTCTGCTCTGAGGTCTATTGTTAGATTGTCAACTATTTGTGTCTCACTAAATAATTAAATTTTTCTACATAATTTGTAATTTCTATGGATATTTAGAAATATTGTACAAATATATTCTCAAAATATTTCATTAAAAATAATATTTATTTTTAGCAGGTGACCCTACCAGGAGATCAGAGCAAAAACATATATCTGCAATATATAACTCAGATGACCTTGTGATCACACAAGATATAACTGAAGTGAATGCCATTACTCCAGATATGCCATCATCCCTTCACAGCAAAGACAGATCATCTGATCCTTTTAAACAGATCCTATCTTTTGATCCATCACAGGTTATTAAGAAAAATAAAAGTCACAAAAAAGGCATTAAAAATCAAACTGCTCTGAAAGCAAATAAGTCATTTTCAAGTGCAGAAAACAGAATATGTTTGTCCCTCAAAATGTCTTGTGTAACTCCTAAAAAAATTGATCCAAAGAAGAAAAGATTTTCTTGCGCACAGTGTAAGAAATATTTTAACCTGAAATCAGATCTTGTTAGACATGAGAGGGTTAACACAGGGGAGAAACCATATTCATGTTCAGAATGTGGGAAATGTTTTGCAAGAAAAACAAATCTTGCTACACACCAGAGAATTCATACAGAAGAGAGGCCCTTTTCATGTTCAGATTGTGGAAAATGTTGTAATGTAAAATCAAATTTAGTTATGCATCAGAGAATTCACACAGGGGAGAAACCACATTCATGTTCAGAATGTGGGAAATGTTTTAATCAAAAATCTAGTTTAGTTATCCATCAGAGAACTCACACAGGGGAAAAGCCATTTTCATGTTTAGATTGTGGGAAATGTTTTAATGTAAAATATAATTTAGTTATGCATCAGAGAATTCACACAGGGAGAAAACCACATTCATGTTCAGAGTGTGGGAAATGTTATGCAAATAAAGCAACTCTTGTAAGACATCAGAAAGGTCATACAGGAGAGAAGACTTTTTCATGTTCTGAATGCCGTAAATGTTTTTATCAAAAATTTGATTTAGTTAACCATCAGAGAACTCATACAGGGGAGAAACCTTTTTCATGTTCAGAATGTGGAAAATGTTTTAATCAAAAATCAGCTTTAGTTGTCCATCAGAAAACTCACACAGAGGAGAAGTTATTTTCATGTACAGAATGTGGCAAGTGTTTTATTAGTAAATCAGAATTAATTATCCATCAGAGAACTCACACAGGGGTGAAACCTTTTTCATGTTCAGAATGTGGGAAATGTTTTAATCAAAAATCTAATTTAGTTATCCATCAGAGAACTCACACAGGGGAAAAGCCATTTTTGTGTTTAGATTGTGGGAAATGTTTTGCAGTGAAGTCAACTCTTGATGTACACCAGAGAACTCACACAGGGGAGAAACCTTTTACATGTTCAGAATGTGGGAAACGTTGTGTAGATAAATCAGGTCTTGTTAGACACGAGAGAATTCACACAGGAGAGAAGCCATATTCATGTTTAGAATGTGGCAAATGTTTTAATCAGAACTCAAGTTTAGTTGTCCATCAGAGAACTCACATTGGGAATAAGCGTAAAGTTTTATAAACTGTACAAGAAAACATATAGCAGTGACATTCAAAGTAACAACATATGAGTAAATGAAGCAAAAGATAGTTAGAACTTACATCAGAATTAAAATATATGCAGTTACTAATAGACATTTGTTATCTAAAAAGGAAATTTGTTTGCCATTGTTTACAGTTTATTTATATCCATAATCTATTTGTCTGATCAAATGTTTTTAGTTTATGTATATTACAATAATAAACATGTTGAAGTTACAAGTTACTATTTACAGCTACGATCGATTCCTTCTTTGTAGGAACATCTGATGTGATCAATTTTTTTAAACAGTTTCCGTGCTAAGTATAGGTGATTTTTCTGTTTCAATATTTTTATTAATAGAGTATCTCATACAACATACAGAGCACGCATCTCCATTGCTATCACTATACATCATAACAAAAATATAGGAATAATAGTAATAATTATTGCCAGCTTATTCTTATACAATGTCTCAATAAAAAAGACATTTAAACCTCTTCATTTTACTAATCGTACATTTATATATATGTATACAAACATGTACATAAAACATATAAACAAAGCTATTGTCTTGTGATTGTATTGCTTTTAACAGTTTGAGATATCACTTCTGTCTTCATATCTGCTTTTAACTTACTAAACTAATAAAATTAAATAACAGAACAGTGGTTCCAGAGTTATGTATCAATTTTCTACCTCTGATTTAGATTTCCTACTTGTGCCTTCTCTCTCATTCACTTCCGATACCTTAATTACTTACACATATATAATTCTCCCATAAATTCCAATGATATTAACAACTTGTTCATCCTATGTTGGTGACTCGCCTGTGGTTAGGGGCCGTGGGGTGGGGTGTCTGGGGGATGTCACGGTGGCATGACCGGTCTATGGCCACCCTGATAGGCGGTCAATAAAAAGGGGTAAAAGAGTTTGTTAAAACAAGAGGGGTAAAAGAGGTTTAAAAGTTGAGTTTGTCGTGACGCCACCTGTAGTAGGCGGCCATTAGGGGCTGCTGCTGCGGTCCGGGACCTCTGGGGATGATGGAATGGCAGCTGTGGTGGTTACACTCCCATGGGTTGAGCGGGTCCTCAGGGGATCCAGAGTGGGGATATTTAGGGTGATGAGCGGCCAGAGGGGCAGCACTGGACAGCTGGTCAGGGTTGTAGTGCCTCACCAGCGGGGTTCCACAGCCGGCATGACTTAGCAGCCGTGTGCCGCTCCTCAGGCAGGGAATAAAGATGCTCACACACAGTTCCGGTTGTTGGCCACAGCTTCTCTGGACCTCGTGTCCTCCGGTTCCATGGTTGGAGTATGGATTCTCCTTGCCACCTTCAGGGCCGGTCCCCTGGTCTGCTTGGGTGCAATACCCCTTTGCAGCATCCAGTCCACTGGGGTGTCACATTGGTTTATGGCAAACATATATTCATATTTATAATTTTGATTAATTTTCCTGATAATATCTTCAAATGTCATATAGGGTGTTTTTCACCTTCATTGGGAACAGATTCCCATTTCTATTCCCCAATACAAATTTTATTGGGTCTAAGGTGATTTTGATTTTAAATACAAAACTAAAAGAAAAGAGAACACTCCTGTGTAGGCTTCTGAGCTTAAAGTGAACCTGTCAGGACATTAATGCCACCAATCCTATTACTACCTGTCCCTGTAGCTTCCAAGTACATCCCTAAGCATCCGTGTCTGACCTAATAGTGTCCTGTAATCACTGAGAAAAATGATTTATTACTTACCTGTCCCCATGCAAATTAGCACGGTGTCTTCGTAGTGCAGACATTAAGGCGTTCATGTTCCCCCTCATTCCGTGGTTAAAACGCCCTGGTGGGTAACCTAATTCAAATGTGTGATCCCAGCATGTGAAATCAATCCTCTGCTTCCTGGTGTGATGCTGCGGCACATTATTTCCGGTCCTATGCATTGTGGGTGAGTAATTGAGTTTACTCGCCGCCTTCGGGAGAAGCACTGCGCATGCTCTGGAACCGAACAGTATACCCAACACACCCCCACGTGTAGGGCAGAAAATGATGCGACTGTGGCGTCATATCAATGAGCAGAATATTAATTTCTGATGCTGGGACTATGCATTTGAATTGGGTTATCACGTCCACCAGGGCGTGTTAACCACGGAGCGAGGGGGAACATGAACGCACACATGTCTGCTAAGATACCATGCTAATTAGAATAGGGACATGTAAGTAATAAAATCATGTTTCTCAGCGATAACAGGACACTATTAGGTCAGACAGGGATGCTTAGGCATGTACTAGCAAAATCTCAGGAAAAGTATGGACCCAAGAAACGTACACTGCCGAGCAATGAAGATATTGTATATAGAAGATTTCTTCAGAACAGTTTATTAGCCTACGCGCTTCATAGCTATCCAGCTACTTCCTCAGGGCAAAAATGATGTTTGAGTGGTTATTGTAATAGTAAAAAAAGCGTCACTCTGCTGTGACAATTAGAATACAGAAATATTTTAGTTAAGCAAAAAATGCAAAAATTGAGACACTTAGATTTACAAATATGGCCATATCGATAAACCACCTAGTCGCTGCATCGAGGTGTGTCTCCTTGACCAGGTCCCTAAACTCCATTTTTAGCTACTATCTGGGTTAAAAACCTTCTCATTTATAGGCAAAAAAACCTGATACCAGAGAACACTAGCTTTACGGACCCAGGGCGGAAAAAGGTGCTCAACTGAGGATGTGAACCCATACTACAATTCAGAAAAGAATGTGGGACTTAATCCTGTAAGTGTGCACAGGTCCATCGCCAAACAATAATTACAATAGTAAAAAAAGCGACACTCTGCTAAGATATTTAGAACACAGAAATATTTTAGTTAAGCAAAAATTGAGACACTTAGCTTTTCAAATATGGCCATGTCGATAAACCACTCAGTTTTAACCCAGATAGAGACTGAAAATGGAGGTTAGGGACCCGGTCAAGAGGACACCCCTCAACACGGTAACCGGGCGGTTTATTGATATGGCCATATTTGTAAAGCTAAGTGTCTCAATTTTTGCATTTTTTGCTACCTAAACTCCCTCCTCCCTGTTCTGGCCGCTTCCTCGGCTGTTCAGGACTTCATTCTGCACTGTGCTACCGAGGGGGTTTTAACCCGGTGATTAAGGGGTTAATCAGACGCTGGTGTCATGACACCATCTGTCCAGGGGTTGTCCTTCCCCCCTGGATACATGGTGACATGACATCATGTGTCTGAATGGGTTAATTATTCTGTAAACCAGGTTCAAGTGTATGTCGGGTGTAGAGATGTGACAGAATAAGCCGGTGATTTGTAAAGAGCTGTCCATGGTGCTGAAGCCTTGGCTTCCATTCACAAATCACGGCTCTTTCTGTCACATCTCTACACCCGACATACACTTGAACCTGGGTTACAGAAAAATTAACCCATTCAGACACATGATGTCATGTCAACATGTATCCAGGGGGGAAGGACAACCCCTGGACAGATGGTGTCATGACACCAGCATCTGATTAACCCCTTAATCACCGGGTTAAAACCCCCTCGGTAGCACAGTGCAGAATGAAGTCCTGAACAGCTGACATGGTAAAAACATGTCAAATCAAGCTGATAAGTGTAACTTTTCAAAAAATAATAAATTTTTCATACAATACTGCTTCACTGCTGCTGTCACAGCAATGAAACATTATTGTAACTGTATGGGGATAGCAGGAATTATACAGGCGAGCAGCACTAATGCTGTTCCGTGGTCCATCAAGACCATGGACAGCAGAGAAAAAAAACAACACACACGCACTCACACCTCACACTCGCACCACATACACTTACATACAGCCAGGCACACTCACCACACGCACCATACTCGCACCACACTAGCACCACACTCGGACCACACTAGCACTACACTCGCACCAAACTAGCACTGCACTCGCATCACTGTCGTGCATCAATCACGCTCCGTGTTTGATGCACGACAGTGTGCCTGTACCCTAATTTGTATGCATTTTACAGACGTGTGAGGCAGATCCCATTTGTATAAGCTAATCGGTGCCCTCGGCTTCCCCGTTGCTATTATTATTTGTCTAGTCTATTGTCAGATAAGACCCTACATTGCACTTCTTTATTATAGGGATGTACTAGGAAGCTGCAGCAACAGGTAGTGATAGGTTTGGGGCATAATTGACCCGATATTTCTTTTATAATTTACAGGGAACCTAAGAATATTTTCTCACCTGATGGAGTTGTGCAGTCAGGCACAACTCTGTAAATTAGTGTGCAGGCAGTTGTCTTCACCCGGGAAGCCGATATCCAGAGACTCGATGTATTAGGATCCACACTCAGCATCAGTTTAAACATGAATGCTAAGAATCCTTCAGGCCGGTCAGGCAGTGAATTCCAAGAACACCCAGCCTGCGTACTCCCTGGTATTGCTGCTGCTCAAAAGACTGTGTCCCCAGAAGGGTGTAGGAATAATAGTAAAAGAAATAAAAATAAGGTTCAAGATATCAGCCTGCAATATGGACAGAACACCAGGGGGAGAGGAAATTATTCCCAAAAAATAATTTAATAGATAGAAGACATAATACACTATGCGCATTTCAAGGGCGATATGTCCTCTTCATCAGGTGCTATACTATTTGCACCACAAATTATGCTATACATATATACAGTATATATATATATATATAAACACAGTGCCTTGCGAAAGTATTTGGCCCCCTTAAACTATTCAACCTTTTGCCACATTTCGGACTTCAAACATACGCTCGTATAGATATAACTTCTAATTTTTTTGTGAAGAATCAACAAGTGGGACACAATCGTGAAGTGGAACGAAATTTATTGGATATTTTGAACTTTTTTAACAAATAAAAAACTGAATAGTGGGGCGTGCAATATTATTCTGCCCCCTTGAGTTAATACTTTGTAGCGACACCTTTTGCTGTCATTACAGCTGCAAGTCGCTTGGGGTACCTTTACACGCGGCAACTTTTCTAGGAATTTCACTGACAACTTACTGGTTGCAGTGAAGTCATGGAGACATTGTTCCATTTGTACACAGCAACAAGATAGAACAATGTGTCCATGATTTCACTGCAACCAGTAAGTTGCCAGTGAAATTCCTAGAAAAGTTGCCGCGTGTAAAGGTACCCTATCAGTTTTGCACATTGAGAGACTGAAATTCTTGTCCATTCTTCCTTGCAAAACAGCTGGAGCTCAGTGAGGTTGGATTGAGGCGTTTGTGAACAGAAGTTTTCAGCTCTTTCCACAGATTCTCCATTGGATTCAGGTCTGGATGTGACTTGGCCATTTTAACACCTGGATACATTTATTTTTGAACCATTCCATTGTAGATTTTGCTTTATGTTTGGGATCATTGTCTTGTTGGAAGATAAATCTCCGTCCCAGTCTCAAGTCTTTTGCAGACTCCAACAGGTTTTCTTCCAGAATGGTCCTGTATTTGGCTCTGTCCACCTTCCCGTCAATTTTATCCATCTTCCCTGTCCCTGCTGAAGAAAAGCAGGCCCAAACCATGATGCTGCCACCACCATGTTTGATAGTGGGGATGGTGTTTTGAGGGTGATGAGCTGTGTTTTTACTTTTATGCCAAGCATACGGTATCGTTTTGCATTGTTGCCAAAAAATTCGATTTTGGTTTAATCTGACCAGAGCACCTTATTCCACATGTTTGGTGTCTCCCAGGTGTCTTGTGGCAAACTTCGAATGAGACTTGTTATGGATATTGAGAAATGGCTTTCTTCTTGCCTGTCTTCTATAAAGGCCAGATTTGTGCAGTGTATGACTGATTGATAGATCTCTGCAGTTCATCCAGAGTGATCATGGGTCTTTTGGCTTCATTTCTGATCAGTCTTCTCCTTGTTCGAGATGAAAGTTTAGAGGGACAGCCCGGTCTTGGTAGATTTGCAGTGGTCTGATAATCCTTCCATTTCAATATGATCGCTTGCACAGTGCTCTTTGAGATATTTCAAGTTTGGGAAATCTTTTGGCATCCAAATCTGGCTTTAAACTTCGACACAACAGTATCTTGGACCTACCTGGTGTGTTCCTTGGTCTTCACGATGCTCTCTGCACTTGAAACAGAACCCTGACACTATCACAGAACAGACTGGATTCTATTTATCAATACCAGTCATTTCACAATTGTGTCCCACTTGTTGTTGATTCTTCACAAAAAAATTAGAATTTATACCTTTATGTTTGAAGTCTGAAATGTGGCAAAAGGTTGAAAAGTTCAGGGGACCCAAATACTTTCACAAGGCACTGTATACCGTATATACTCGCGTATAAGCCAAATTTTTCAGCCCAAGAATTGGGCTGAAAAGTCCCTCCTCGGCTTATACGCGAATCATACCAACGGCAGGCCTGCCACTCCCATCAGTATACAGGCGCCCCCCCATCAGTATCCAGGGCCCACCCTTGCTCCGCAAACCTGTAAAGTAAAATCATTATACTTATCACTGTCCTGTCGCCGCCGTCCCCGCCGCTGCCGACATCGCGCTCCTCCGGCTTCATCCGTCTTCTTCCGGCTTCCTCTGGTCGGCGCAGGCAATGACGTCATTGTCTGCACCAGAGGAGGAAGCCGGAAGACGCTGGATGAAGACGGAGGAGCGGCGGCGGGGACGGCGGCGACAGGACAGTGATAAGTATAATGATTTAAAGAAATCCTGTCACAGAAGGAAAAGAACTTGAGAGAAGTATCCAGAGGACTGGAGCTAATGGGAGCTCGTCCTGAGGCTAGACTGAGGAGCAAAGAAAGGTAACCAGGTGACTCCAGAAGGAAGAGAGGGTCTAGGAGGCACGGGCAGTGAGCAATCTGCTCGTGGGGCTCGTATCCATTGTCAGGTGCCGGTAGTGGAGTGACTAGGCCACAAGAACAGGGGCACCGGGAATCCCAAGACTAGTGGAGAAGACAAACAAGGCTCAGCTAGCAACCCAGAGGCTGTGGTACTTCCATGGTGACCCAGTCGACAACCGCACACATTTGCTGAAAAAGTGGCAACTATAGGGCTAAGGGAAGATACTGCAGGTCAACCCCTAAGAAAAGCCCATGGCTACAGGCTCAGAGCTGTGTGGAGAGGTGCAAGGCAGGAAGGAGAAGCAAGTGCAGTGTGAAACGACCAGGAAAGGACAGAGAAAGGGTGCCGGTTACGTACCATCCTACTACCTGGGAGTAGCTGGATCCCTACCTCTGAGAACCCAGAGCTCAGTGTGTTGGTGCACAGTAACTGTGAGTAAAAGATCCGAAGACTGCACCCTGCTGTGTCTGTGAACTTTAACGCATCGAGAGCACCAGAAACACGACTAACAATTCACTCAAGTACCCTCTGCTGCCCTAGGGTTTAGCCCTACCCATAGAGGACTTAACAACACTGCTGCCTCCCTACCATCAGCCCCAAGAGGAACTGTCGTGCAGTGGCGGCCATCAATAGCTGCAACCTGCAGTTGGCATCACGTAAAAAGAACATGTATTCCCAGGTTCAGTTATCCCTTCTTAAATGAACCCTCCACACCAGATAACCTTCCCTAAGAGAGAAAGCCAACCACACCGAACTTTTACTGACACCGCCAGGGTCACGGAGCCGGGTCTTGGTCCCTTGAAGAAGCCTCAAAGCCCAGTTCCGAGTATCCTAAGGCCCTGGAGGGGCGTGTCACAATGTGCCCATTTTTTTTTTTTTAAAACATCATTTTTATTTAAGATTTTCAACGAGAACAAAAAAGAAAAAAAATAATTCCAGCTACAAAGAGTGACATACATGTTTTGTACAGTAAAATTCACAATATTTGTTGAAATTTTGCTATTATACTCAATTACACATTGTATAGTCTATAGTTTTCTTAATATATTCGATGCAAATCATTTATTCCGGTTGAGTAGTAGTATCATCCTATTTATTAACCATAGTAGGACCTGTGAGTGTCTATTCTCTCAGTTTACCTAGGGAACCGCCAATCTCCTCCAATAGATACCAAGAGGTTCCTCTCAGCGGATCCATTACCTGCTTTATCTCTTCAGCAGTTAATTGAGATTCAATAAACATTCTCCATTTGCCCATGAATGTATGTGTCAGTTTTTCTTTGTCCCTGAGTAGTTCTCTTTTGTCTATCTCTAGAGCCTTTTCAGGCCAGTTATTACCTCAGATCTTCCTGGTAAGTCAGCCTTGAGCCAGAACACCAGGAGCAGTCGTTTTGCCAACAATATTAGTACATGGATCCATTTCACACTTAGTTTACCTCGTCGTGATGTAGCTATATTTTGAAATATCCAAACTGTGGGGTCTAGGTCAAACGTCTGAGCACTCACTTGCTTACATATATCCCTGATTTTTATCCAGTATCTTTGTACTTTAGGACAGCTCCAAATTCCATGTATCATGTCCGTTTTATCTTCGTTACATTTGGGGCAGCTAGTTTTCCTGTCTGGGTTAGCTATTGTAGATGGGAAGTCAAAGCCATAGATCAATCCATGAATAATGCGGAACTGAGAGTCGCGCCATTGTTCATTTAAGATATTACGTCTGACTTTGTCCCAACCCATCAATATATCTTCCTCCACATTTTCCCTATCCAGAAATCTACGCCACTTTGCAAAAGGACTTGACCTGCCCTTTGGTAGTAGGATTTCCCTTATATATTTATAAATAATCGATATTGTCAGTTGGGTTACGTCTAACTCAACCAAGCTGTCCCATGTATTGTGTTCTACTTCTTTTGAGACATCTCTGAGATTGTTCAAGATGTGGTGTTTAATTTGTAAGTATTGAAGGCCATGTCCTGTCCCTAGATTAAAAACTTCCAGTATTTCTGTCCCCGTCATCCACCGTTTCTCCTGTTTCTGCATTAGATCACCCATTCTAGCCACTCCCCTCTGTCTCCATGTCTCAAACAGTTGGTTTTCTCTGCCCTCTCTAAAGTCAGGGAAGGCCCATGGGTTTAGGTATTTTGATACCTTCCATGGTAGTTCACATTTTTTTCGTACTGCCTTCCATGTCATGATCGTGTCACGAAATATGGCTGACGTTTTTATGTGTGGTGGCAGGTTAGAGAATGAGGTGTGTAGTAGGGAACATCTGTCCCATGGAGCGCAGTACGCTTCTTCCAGTCGTTTGTTAGAGTACCTTTCTGTATGTTTGATCCATTCTATGACATGTCTAAGTAGGCAAGCTAAGTTATAGCCTCTTATGTCAGGGAAATTTGTGCCTCCCCTCTCTTTCACCCTGGTTAGAATTCCCAATCTCATTCTAGGCTTCTTGCCCTTCCAAAGGAACCTAGTGAAAGCTCTATTCAATCTTGCAATGTCCACACGTTTTAGTAGTAGTGGTAGGGTTTGAAGGGGTAGAGGAGCCGGGCAAAGCTCATCATCTTTATCAGATGGCAACGTCCCAACAATGACAGTGGCAGACCTTCCCATCTCTTTAACTCCTTTTCAATTTTATCTATTAACGGGGTATAATTAAGATTGTATGTTTGGCCCGGGTGTCTGCTTATTATCAGCCCTAGGTATTTTATTGTGGAAGTTGCTATTGGAATCTTTATTTCCTTAATTTTTTTCCCCCCTCTCCCCCCTCTTTTAGTCTCAAAAGTTCGCATTTACTCTTGTTCAATCTGAATCCTGAGAATTTCCCGAAGCGATCTATGTTCTTCAATAAATTTGGTAAATCTCTAGTTGGATTGTTCATGAATAAGATGATGTCGTCCGCGAAAAGGGCCGATTTTATATTTGTATCTCCAATTTTAATGCCTTCAAAGGCGTCAGAGTTGTTGATGAAGCGTGCTAAGGGCTCCAAGGCCAGATTGAACAACAGTGGGGATAAGGGGCACCCCTGTCTAGTGCCTTTTTGCAAGGGGAATTTGGAGGACAGGAAACCCGGGGTGTGTATTTTGGCTGTTGGGTTGTGGTACAATGATTGCAGAAATTGGCGAAATTTCCCCTGAATCCCAATTTGGTCTAGGACCATACCCAGCCATGGCCACCTGACGTTGTCAAAAGCCTTTTCTGCGTCTAGTGTGACCATGGCTGGGTCCCCTCCCTTAGTTGTCCATCCGTTCCGCACCGCGTCTAGGGCCATCAAAGTTTTCCTTACATTGGAGACCGCCGACCTCCCTTTAATAAACCCCGTCTGGTGATGTTCAATTAGTATTGGCATAATTCTAGCTAATCTGTCTGCCATGATTTTAGATAAGAGTTTGAGGTCTAGGTTGATGAGAGATATGGGTCTATAATTTGCCGGGTCCTCACCCCCCCTCCCCCCTTTGGGCAATAGTTTGACATGTGCTAAGTTCATCGCCTCTGAGATGGGTTCTCCCAACAAAATATCATTAAATAGGCTAGTCAGTGTTGGTGTTATTTCGTCCTTTAAAATCTTGAAGAATTCTCCCGTTAACCCATCTGGGCCAGGTGCCTTGTCATTTTTTTTTTTTTTTTTTAGATTTCTGATAGCCTGGTCTACTTCCATCTCTGTGACCGGTCTGTTGAGTTCGTCTAGGTCTATCTGCAAGATAGGTGTGAGGGGAACTTCTTTTAGCCAATGTAAGCCCTCCTGTGACGTTTCGTCAGATATGCTATATAATGTCCTGTAGTATTTTCCTAAGATGTCATTTATCTCTTTGGGGTTCGTCGTGGTTTCTCCCCCTTTTTCCTTTTGTAATGCTAGTATTGGGTTGGGCAACCTCCTTCCCTTTGCCAGTCTGGCTAGCAGTCTACCTGCCTTATCTCCGAATCTGTTTAAGTCTGTTTCTAGGTGTCCTCTCATCTGTTCTTCTCTTTTGCTGGCCCACCCCTCGAATATATTTTTGGCTTCCAGCCACGTCTGCTTGTCAGTCGGGTTGTGTGTGTGTTTATACGTCGTGTAGGCACTCGTAACCTTTTCACTAGCCGTTTTGTAATGTTCTTTCAAGGATTTTTTTTGCCGTGCAGTGTGAGCTAAGATATGTCCTCTCAGTACTACCTTCCCGGTCTCCCAGAATAAACGATGATCGTCTTTGTGTTGAGCATTGTCTCCTGCAAAATTTGTCCACCATTCCTTCATTTGATTTTTAAAGTCTCCATCTCTGGATAGGTGTGTGGGGAATCTCCATAAAAAGTCTACACCCCTCTGATTGGTCTCCATTAAATCTATGCAGATCGGGCTATGATCCGAAATTACGATTGTCTCAATCGTTGCGCTTTCTGTCCTCCCCCATAGCTGCTCTGACACCATGAAATAGTCAATACGTGACCATGAGCCATGTGGGTGGGAGAAATGGGTGTATTCCGATTCCTGCGGATGGAGGACTCTCCACACATCAATTAATCTCAACGAGTTTATCACGTGTGCTAGATTTCCTGTGTTGCCTGTTGGTGCATTTGAAGGCCCGCTTACATTGCCCGGCCTATTTCTATCCACGTCCTCAAACATCACCTCATTGAAATCACCTCCTACCAGGATATTTGTTTCTCTGTCACTTAGTATTTTAGTGGATAGGTCAGTAAAGAACCCAGTTCTAGAGTTGTTTGGGGCATATATGTTGTATAGACTAATCTGTTGTCCCTGTAGTTTCAATACCAAGTGTAGGAACCGTCCTTCCTGATCTTGCAATACGGAAATGATGGAATGAGCTACATGTTTATTAATTAAAATCAGGACCCCCGCCTTCCTATCCTGGGCTCCTGAAATCCAAGCCTCACCTACCCATAGTTTTTGCATGTATTTTAGCTCATGGTTTCGAAGATGCGTCTCCTGAAGGAGAGCAATGTCAGCTCTTAATCTCTTCAGGTGACGCAGTACCATATAGCGCTTGTTGGGGGATCTGAGCCCCTTGACATTCCATGAGACCACTCTTAGCATTGTTTATAAGACTCCTTCCCTATTTCCCCTTTGGTCGTATCGTATTTTGATCTGTACCTCCCCAAGATTTTTGTTATGATGTTATTGTGAGACTTGACATTTAATACTGTATGTACATCACTAATGAGTATTAATTGCTGGAAGAAATAACAGTAAAAATTGATAAACAAAATCATAACTTTCCCCTTAAACCCGTCTCCCCCATAACACAAGGAGTGTACTTTCTTTCCACCTCCTCTCCTTGGAAAACAACAAAACACAACCAGTCTTTTTGACTTCCCTATTTCCTCGGATGGCAGTTAGATGCCACACCATATTGATCTGGTCGTAAAAAGGCGCTTATTCGTAGCCCTCATATATATTTTATCACTGTGATGAAACGTATTTATGCATCGTCCTTCTGTTTGGAGACATCTCCAGTATCGTGCATTTCACGTTCCGTAAGGATCCCGGCAACAGTTCTTGTAACATTCCCTCCCTCCCCCCCGCCACCGCCCACCCCCAAACCCCCTCCCGTCTGAGCATCCTGGGAGTGATCCCGTGCCAGCTGGACCGTGTGTAGAGGAGGTATAAAGAGTAGGAAGAGAACGAGAAAGAAAAAAAAAAAAAAAAAAAAAAAAAAGGGGGGGGGGGGGGGAAGAAGAAGGCAAGAGCAGTGGGGGGGGAAGAAGGCGAGAGCAGAAGGGGGAGGGGGGGAAGAAGGCGAGAGCAGGAGGGGGGGGGGAGGGGAAGTAGGCGGGGGGGGAAGGGGGTGAAAGCAGGTGGGGGCAAAACAATATAATATGGTTTGCCCTCAAAAAAAATTTTTTTCCTTCCCTTTTTTCTCCTCTCCTCCCCCCAGTCCCGTTGTCCTCGGCCACCACCTAGGAGTTCTCTTACTGTCACACATATCCGAGGGCTGATTACGAGCGGTATCTGTCGGGGCCCTAAAGGGATGATCCCTCTTCCAGGAATCTTCTGAAAGTTTACTGTTTAGATTGGAAGGTTATGTGATCCACTCTACTCCCAGGACCTTGCTTTTGGTGTGTGTCAAATCCTTCATCTCCTCCTTTCGTTTTTTCGTTCCTCCCCCCTTGTGTCTGTCGTGCGCCTAAGATCTGTTATTACTTTCGCCACTTTTGTCGGTTTTGTTTTTTTTCCTCATTTCACCCGTCAGTTTCTCCGCGTAGGTCTGACGTTGTGAGGATTGCTGCACCGTCTCCGCATTTGACGAGGTTTGGCTACCTCGAGGGGGGGTTGTTGTCTGTTGTAGGAATTTCATGGCTAGCTTGCAATTTACAAATGAGTGCATTTCTAATTTGGTGTCTCTGAAGCGCAGTATAGCTGGGAAGGCTAGCTGGAATCTGATGTTTCTCTTAAATAATATGGTACACGCCGGACTAAAGGCTTTTCTCTTTCTGGCCACCTCCGCGGAATAGTCCTCGTACAGCCTTATTTTATGTCCTTGTATTAGTAGTGGAAGGCGTTTGGATCTATATTCCCTCAGTAGGGATTCTTTGTCCTTAAAGTCCAGAAATCTGGCAATTACTTGCCGCGGGCCGTCTTCCGGCTTTTTGGGTGGGCCTACCCTATGCGCTCGTTCCACCCGACATTGGCACCTCAATCCCAGGGCCTTTGGTAATTCCACCTCCCATACCTTATCCAGCTGTGCAGGCATGTAAGACTCTGGGAGGCCTATCATCCTAAGATTGTTTCGTCTGGATCTATTCTCCAGATCGTCCATTTTCTCCTCTGCATAGGCCGAGTGTTTCTGTAATGCAGCTATATGTCTTTCCATGGATATTATTCTGTCCTCAGCCTCTGAGAGTCGGTGTTCAGCCTCCTGTATGCGCTCCTCATGTTGCTCTGTGGTGTGTGTTTTAGCCCTGCCACTGCTTCAGCCACTGCGTCTCTCAAGGCTGCTTTCAGGTCGGCCACTATATAGGGTACAATTTCTCTGGCCAGTTGTTTTACATCTATGTGGCCTTTATCCATTGTGTCTCTCAGCTCCCCTTGTGCCATGTCCTCATCTTCCCCCTGCAATTGTCTCTGTGTCAGCGACTCGTCTTCCTTCCTGGCCTCCAGCCTGTCAGTATGTGTGCCTCCGTTCGCCTGTTCCCCTCTCACCTGAGATTCAGCGGTTCTTTGTAAGCCGGCTCCTCTCTCCTGTGACATCATGGGGCTGCAGCTTGAGCTGCGGGGAACGCCACTCGCGCTCATCGGCTGATGCTGAGTGCGATCCCGTCCTCTGTCTCCACCTTTAGGCGCCATCTTTGCCTGGAGGCCGCCTTTCTTGCTTTGGAGCGGGGTCGCCATCTCCTCCCTCCCCGAGCTCCGTAATACGTAGCGGTCCAGGGTCCCCAGTGACCGAGGTGTCTCCTCCATGTCTGGGCGATTGCTGCGGGCCTGCTGAGCGGGTGATGGTGTCGGATAGTCGGTGTGGCCTCCGGAGCGCTTCTCCTAGGCTGCCATCATCCCGGAGCCGGAACCGGAAGTCATCGTGCCCATTTTAAATATCCAATAAGACTCCCTTAAAATTAATTTTTCCAATATATCTCAGTAAGAGTCTGGAATATGTTCAATAATTATGAGCCTCAATAAACTGGGATTGTCATTGTGTTCCTTCAAAAACTGTCTGGAAACACTATGGTTATTATAATGCCTATGTGTATTAAGGCGTTTTCTTATTGGCTATATGGTAAAAACCTCTCCAGTAGTATTAGATGTAAATATTTTAGTATCATGTACGATGGTTTTACAACATAGACAATGGCAATGTACACATTTATAAACTCCTACATTGGTGGATATGGAGAGATTTTCTAGAATTCCATGATTCATTTTTGAGCTCTTGATAGGGGCAATCAGATTTTTTAGATTTAGATTCCTCCTAAAAAAGAACGAGATTTTTATTAGGGAATTGTGATGATAAAATGGGGTTGCAATTTAAGATGTGCCAGTGTTTATTAATAATTTGTCTAACCACCCTATGCAACCTATTGAATGTAGTAATAAGACTATTACTAAAATTCATATTTTTATCATTTTTGTTTTTATTTTTACTCTTATTTTCGCTTTCACTGTCCTTGTATTCACCCAATTTCTTTAAACAATCATCCTGTTCCAAGCTTTTTGTTCTTTCGAACGCTTCTGTTAGGAGGCGCTTTGGATAGCTGATGTTTGGCAGCTTTAAATGGAACGGCTCCCCGCAGGTAGAGCCTGGTTCCCCGGGGCAGTGATAGTTAAAGTCTATGATGGAGGTTATAGATGTTTCAGGAAAGGGATGATAGTGGAGACGGTTGCTGCTTGTGGGGGAAATTAGGGCTTGAATACAAGGATCACGCACACTCAAGTTTCTGAAGTTTTCCAAAGCTTTACTGTAGATGTTCTTTACAGAGAATTGTCCACGGAGTCTGTATCGGGGCCGAGTTGCTCCCACCCTGTCCGGGTCCTCAGCTTCCTCCTGCTGCGCTGTGTGTGAGGCCCTGCTGATGCTTTTAGCTGAGCTGCTGGCACTGTTTCTCCTCACAGGTACCCCCTTGGCTAGGCAACTAGAGTCTTCTGTGTGCTTCTGACCCCGCCATGTTGCTTCACTGAGGTACAGTGTCGATCTACAAACTCAACTATCCCGGTATTTACTGTGCTGTGTCAGTCACAGTTTCGGATCCGGTATCCGATCTGTGCGCTCCTCCAGGGCGAGTGGTGATGTCACTCCGTCTTCCAGATGTGTTCCTCTGTCTTCTGCACTCCTTCCCTCAGACTCTGGCTAGGTCTGGAATCCAAGAGCAGACTGTAAAGAAGCCTGACGCAGCCCCTTTACACTCGAGTCTCCCTCTCAGTTCTCCCAACTGGACTCTTCACAGTACTGCTACGTACTAAACTAACTACTTACTCTTGACCCGGAGTATATAAGGGAGCTGGTTTAGCTCCCCCTCCTGGCCCAGAGGTGCTAGTGTAGTGTCAGTGTTGTGTGGGGAGGGAACCCGTGTGATGTTACTGTGGCACATTTACCCTTGGGGTGACACATTCCCCCTTAGTTAAAGACAGTACTCCGGGACTGTGGAAAACAAATAAACAAACAGTTAATACAATTAATATTTACAGAGACTTAAAAGTAAAAGTACAAAAATCACTGAAATTTGAAAAGAGTTCAAAAGAATCAGTCTTTCCGGGGGTTTAGTCTATTGCCTCCGGGCTGATGGATATATACAAGAGAGTTTTTACCACAACCAGGTCGTGGCAGCATGGTCCATAAATAAACAAGAAAAGTTCAAAGTTCAAGAATTTATCTTAAGTTTGTACAGGATAGTCTCTGTAGGTACTGGGCTTTTTTAACGTTGCACTAACTATATACATTTGTCCACGGGCGTTTCTGCTTAGGAGGCCTGGATTCTCTACACCACCTTCAGGCACTTGCTTTCCCTAACTTAATGTGCATGGGGGTGAATCCAGTTCCTCCACCCTTTTGGACACGGTCTACCGGGTTCAATTTACATTTACACAAACATATTTACACTTTACAGTTAATTTGACATTTCAATCTTTGTACCTAGCTGGTAACTGACCTTGGGTACTACGCTCTGACCTGCGTAAAATGGGTATACTGCATGCATGTAGCCTATTGGTGCTGGTGGACATGTACCTACTTGAAGTGTTTGGTACTGTGGCAGTTGGAGGTCTGACTGTAGGACTGGCAAGTTCACTGGGACCAGGAATTGACTCTTCCTCTACGGGTTCTACTTCCAGTTCTTCAGGTCTTGGGACTTCTTCTGGTAACACGGGTCCTGGTGTTGGTTCCACCATTGGAGGGAAAGCAATCATTGGTACTACAACTGCTCCGTAGTAATTTGGCCATGTTTTGGGGAAATCTCCTAGAACTGTATGGAATACCTCTTCTCTCTCTTTGACAGGTTGGACTTGTACGGGTACCGTTACTTAAGGTGTCTTCAGGGTTTCAGGATACGGTTTGAGATGGTCTCTGGACACAGCTGCTGAAGTTCTTCCTTCGTCTTTACTTATTAGACACGTTTTAGCATTGTCTAATTTAGATGATAAGACTGTGTATGGGGTGGTTTCCCACTGATTATCTAATTTGTTAGTGCATCTCTTTCTCTTGAGAACTTGCTCACCAGGTTGTAATGGAGTTGCTTGAGCACATTGGTTAAAGGTTCTCTCTTGTCTTGCTCTAGCTTGCTGAAGATTTTTCTCTATGCACTCTTGTACTAAGCGATACTGTTGTTGACGTAGGGTATCCCAATTGGATTCTTCCACTTCTGTGTCTGGTTTCACGATTCCCATATCTAAATCCATTGGTAGCTTACCGGGTCTTGCACGCATAAGGTAGGCTGGGGTGCAGTTTGTAGAACTCACTGGAACATGGTTGTATAAGTCTACCAAATCGGGTAATGTATCTGGCCATTGATTTCTCTCAGACTCTGGTAATGTTTTTAACAGGTCAATTACAATATGGTTCATCTTCTCGCATAAACCATTTGTTTTGGGATGGTACACTGTTGTGCGGATCTTCTTACAGCCGTACATGTTGCAGAATTCCTGGAAAATCTCTGATTCAAAAGCTGGACCTTGATCTGCAAGGACTTGTTCTGGGTAACCATGAGGTCTACAGAAATGTGTCTGAAATGCTCTTGCAGCTGTCTTCGCTGTCAGGTCCTTGACGGGTAACACCACTAAGAAGCGTGACATAGCCGGACCGGCTTGGTGACAACTTGACGTGGTCTAACGCTACTAACTCAAGTGGTTGCTTAGTTACTATGGACTGGATTGGAGCTCTCTGTTGATCTTTCCTTCTGAGGTTGCACGGGCCACATTTTCTACACCAATCTTCAATTGTTTTTCTCATGCCAACCCAGTAGAATCTCTCTCTTAGGAGCACTTCCAACTTCTTCCATCCGAAATGACCTGCACCATCGTGGGTGCTGCTCCTTGCGCCACTGCACCGCCGGGTACTGCTCCGTGATCCAGCTGGCTGCTCCGCTGCCGATTGGTGCTGCTGGCTGCGACATCCTGTGCCCCTTAGTTAAGGTCCGCTCTCCTGTCTTCCGCTTCCGTCCGGAAGATGTCTCTTGAAGGTTCCGCAGTGCACCAGGGATTCTCTTCCCCTCCGGATGTCGTCAGCACCAGGGAGGAGGCTGGAGTCGCACCTTTGCAGGGTACCACCCCCTTTCTTCCAGCGCGCCACACGCTTTATAATGGCGGATTTTCAAAAGTACAGTTCTTATAGCATAGTTTAAAAACAGTTTTCACACAAATCATGGCACACAATGCCCGTTTTACCGGGCACGGTATATTCTGTTCGTGACGCCAGGTTGTGGAGCCCACTGGGACGGGGTACTCAGTACCAGACCGGGTTGCTGCTGGGGGTGTCACAGAGGTCCTGGTCCGGACCGTGTCCTGGGTTCCACAAGTAAATGGGGGGTATTTACAAGGGATTAGGTTTGTCGTGACGCCACCCACGGGTTGTGGTCAGGGTGACCACCGCTGCTGCAGAACCTCCGGGGATGATGTTTGGCAGCTTTAGATGGAATGGCTCCCCGCAGGTAGATCCTGGTTCCCTGGGGCAGTGATAGTTAAAGTCTATGATGGAGGTTATAGATGTTGCAGGAAAGGGATGTTAGTGGAGACGGTGGCTGCTTGTGGGGGAAATTAGGGCTTGAATACAAGGATCATACACACTCACGGTTCTGAAGTTTTCCAAAGCTAAAGCTGTAGATGTTCTATACAGAGAATTGTCCACGGAGTCTGTACCGGGGCCGGGTTGCTCCCACCCTGTCCGGGTCCTCAGCTTCCTCCTGCTGCGCTGTGTGTGGCCCTGCTGCTGTTTTTAGCTGAGCTGCTGGCACTGTCTCTCCTCACAGGTACCCCCTTGGCTAGGCAACTTGAGTCTTCTGTGTGCTTCTGACCCCGCCGTGCTGCTTCGCTGAGGTACAGTGTCGATCTACAACCTGCACTATCTCGGTATTTACTGTGCTGTGTTTGTCAGTCACAGTTTCAGATCCAGTATCCGATCTGTGCGCTCCTCCAGGGCGAGTGGTGATGTCACTCCGTCTCCCAGATGTGTTCCTCTATCTTCTGCACTGCTTCCCTCAGACCCTGGCTAGGCCTGGAATCTCTCTGCAGCAGCATCAGGCAGTTAGGCCGATTTTCTCGGATCCCTGAGGGAGGGGTGAGAGCAAAAGTTGGTATGATTTTATTGATTTCTAAGCGTTCTATAGATCCTAGAACTGTAGTGCCCAGCTCTGCTCCATCAGGAGCGGATTAAGGGTAGCCAGAGCCCCGAGCTGTTTTAAAAGGCAAGCCCCCACCCACCTGAAGTATCATGTGACATGTCACATGATCATCCTTTGACAGATCATGTGATAGGTCACATGATTAGCACACAGGCGCAGATTCTTAAAAGCAAAACGAAGAAAACAGTGGCACGCTATGCGCGCCACTCCATATTTTTCCCCTTATATACAGCTCTATACATATCATAGCACTATATATAATAGAGCTGAGGTGAGAAATTAATACTGCAGGAGCTCACACATAGCCCCAGCACACAGTAGGAGCCTGCACATAATCATAATAATGTATACAGAAGGTGCGCACAAATAGCCTCCTGTAGGCAGCAGTTTTTTATTTGTTCGAAAAGTTTAAAATATCCAATACATTTCTTCCACTTCACGATTGTGTCCCACTTGTTGATTCTTCACAAAATTTTTTTGAATTTATATCTTTATGTTTGAAGCCTGAAAAGTGGCAAAAGGTTGAAAAGTTCAAGGGGGCCGAATACTTTCACAAGGCACTGTAGCTCCCTGTATACAGCAGGAGACCACACGCAAAATAATGCAGACAGGCACACACACACACACACACAAATGCAGGCAGGCAGAGGCACACACAAGAATGTAGACAGGGTGCACACGCAAGCAAAAGAACGCATAAGAATGCAAACAGGCACACGTACGCACAAGAGCACAGACGGGCACACACATCCACAAGAGCACAAATGGGCACACGCATGCACAGGAGCACAGACGGACACACACATGCACAAGAACAGACAGGCACATGCATGCACACATGTTCAGACATGCACACATACATAGACATGCACACACACAAACATATACAAATGTATAAAAATCAATTTAAAATAGAGATATACACACATATTAGCTCTGGCCACTGTGTCTCGCATACCCTCCCTGACCAGTGATTAAGTACAAATCCTTTAATTACATTACTGTTATTTTTAGTTCACTGAGTCCTGCCGTACAGAAGACAGCAGGACTACAAGCACACACACAGCACGGCAGTAGATTACTCACAGTCATGTTCCTGCTATGTGTCCCCAAGGTCTCTCTTCAAGCAGGCCCAGGAGTCAGGGCTACAGTGGTGGAAGGTGGTGACACACAGTGTGAGGAGAGCAGCTCTGCTCTGAGCATGCGAATCGGCAGTGAGGTAGGCAGGCCGTATGCTTCCTCCTGCACCCAGTCTTTCTGCAACATCCTCCTGCATGTCATGACGTACGGGAGGAAGGAGGGGGCGGGGCAGCAGTGCCGGCATTGGCCTCGTAGCGGTGCCTGTGCAGACAGTTAGAGATGGGCGAGTCCTAAAAGACTCGGAATCGCAAGACCCCAACGAGTCCGAGTCAAGGACTCGGGACTCGTTGCGAGTCCAGCGAGTCCAATGTTAATGAATAGGGAACCGAGTAATAGCGAATAATGACATTTACAACTCGCTGATGTGTCTCTGAAAGTGTGCGAGTCCAAACACACCGCACACTACACTCCCTAAAAAAATTGGTTTTAAGTGCGCACAGCCACCGAGATGTGGTTTGGTGTTGCTGTATGCGTCACTTGCTGGCGGGGTAAGTGTGCGCGCTCACACTTGGCAGTGAAGCCGCACACTACACTCCCTAAGGGCCCTTTCACATCAGCGTTTTTTTGAAATCGTGGCAGATGCGGTGAAAAAAACGCATCTGCCGCGATTACCGCATACCGGCTGCACTTGCGGCGCGGTTGCGGTTTTTGCCATGCAAAGTATAGGCGGACTTGCGGCAGGTGCGGCAAGTGCGGTTTTGCACTTGCGGCAGGTGCGGCCGCGAAAAAAACCGCGGCTGACCGCGGTTTTTTTCGCGGCCGCACCTGCCGCAAGTGCAAAACCGCACTTGCCGCACCTGCCGCAAGTCCGCCTATACTTTGCATGGCAAAAACCGCAACCGCGCCGCAAGTGCAGCCGGCATGCGGTAATCGCGGCAGATGCGTTTTTTTCACCGCATCTGCCACGATTTCAAAAAAACGCTGATGTGAAAGGGCCCTAAGGTGGTGTACGTGCTATTTAAAGGTAGGAGAGCAGCAACGCACTGGTCTGCCACAGAAAAAATAACGCTCTATGGCTTATTAGGAACAAAAATCGATCTGGTGCAAAAACAAAAAGGAAACAGCACCTCAGCTAAGCCCCTGACTGCAGCTGTTAGCAAAGCTGAGTGAGTAAGCTAAGCTATGAGGTCCGTCCTGTGTGCACTGTAAGGCTTCTCCTTCCTTCCCTCCCTGCCTGCCTGCCTGCCTACACAGCACTACTCTGTCCTCCTCCTAGCTCTCAGAAGAGCTTTTTGGGTTAATATAAGGAATCTTCCCTACACTGACAATCCCTGATCTGCTCCAGCATATATCTCTCTCTCCCTATACTAGGTCAGATCGTCTCAGGAATGTGGCCAAAATGGCGGGGACAAGCCTTATATACTGCCTTGCCTGTCATACATGACATAGGCATCACGATGGACAGCAGCCAATCATAGTCCTGACACAACCAACTTTGCTATGCCATTACTGACTATGATTGGCTATCTTCACAAGTTTTCTGACCTAACACGCACGCTGTGCTGACTCGGAACATAATCATATTCTGTATTCGAGAGTCCGACTCCCGAATACAGTATACAGGACTCGGAATCGTAGACTCGTAGGACTCGGAATCGTAGACTCGCTGCTGACAGCGGGTATCTGTGAAGAGTCAAGCTTATTGCCATTGAATTCCATTGGACTCGTCACTGTGCGAGTCCAAGCTGGGAGATTCGCCGAGTAACGAGTCCTGCGAGTACCTTCAGAATCGCCGAGTCCCGAGTCCTAGCGAGTAGACTCGCCCATCCCTACAGACAGTGTCAGATTATAATGGGGCAATTTACCCTGGATGGCTGAGCCCCCCAGAGCCTTGGGCCTTGCATAGCCGCCCAGATTGACCTCATTATAATCCGCCACTTTACTCCATCATGTGGGATGTTTTTGAGGCGGTCGACAGGGGATGGGGTACTCAGGTACCGGGGCTGATTGCGGCTTCACGGCTGGTCGGTCCCCATTCCCGTGTCCTGGACCCTCAATGGCGGGGAACGGTGGGGGATAAAGGGGAGTGTTAACGTGACGCCACCTATGGTACCTGGTAACGGGTATACCAGCGCTGCAACCGGCCGCTGAGGTGATGGTGGGTGCAGCAGAGTGTGGTACAGCTCCCCACAGGTAGCACTTTACCTCAGAGCAGCGGGGATGGATGATGGGAGTAGTAGTAAAGTTTTGCAGACAAGGCGGTGAATTGCGGAGGTTAGACAGGCACACAGACACACAGTGATTGTTGTTTCAGTACCTTTTAGGGTACCTTTAAACGCTGCCACTATCCCTGGCAACCGGTATCAACCGCACGTGCACGTTTTTAACGGTTGCTAACGATTGCCGATACCGCATGTACACGCCGCCATTGCGTAGTAAACTCAAGGTATCGTGGTTCCCCGGAAGTGCCCACAGATCCTGTGGATAACTTGCTGTTGAATACCGTTGCCGCTTCACACGCTGCTATCCACAAAGGAATGTGGGCGTACATCTTTCGCGCCGCAAGTACATAGGCGTGACAGAGTTGTGTATTCCGTGACGCTAACACGCTGATTGGACAATGCAATAGCGTCATGATTGGCCAGCCTGCGCAGGAAGGCTGGTTAATACATGACGCCATTGCAATTGTGTAGTGTGAATGGACAGCTCTTTAAATATGGTGCCCTGTGAAGGGACAGCCAATGGTAACACAGTAGCCCCCACCAATCATCGCTAATGGGGTGCGGTATCCAGCACGCTGTGGCACGCCCCAGGGAAATCACTAGGCGACGCAGATTCCATCCCTGTCCCCCGTTTACACACCACTCTTTGTCCCTTTGTGTTGCCTTGGATTTTTGAACACGGCTTGGAAACAGCTACCCGAAGCAACTGCGAGGAACCCGATCACGCAATTTCAACGCAACAGTCACAAAAATCCCCATTGCCAGGCAGTTGCTGCCACGCAGTGGTGGTATGTAAAGGTACCTTTACTGTTGACAAGGTAACAGGTACAGTCCAGAGTAATAACCATGTCCCCGGTGCAACTTGGGACTTCCACCTTAGAAAGTTATCAGGCCTTCTCTGTGTCTGTGCTTTGTGGTGAGTCCTGCCTGAGCCTGAACCCACCGCTTCTTCTCCCTCTCTGGGCTTTGTCCTAAACTGACTATGAGGTCCTTCTGCGGGGTCCCTGTTTCTCCTATGGCCCCTGGTCCTATACTTGGTCAGTTTAGCGTCTCTTACTTTGTTCTCCTCAGGGCTGAACTCCTCCCGAGTCTTCCTGGCTTTTGCTGTAGCTCTGAATGCTGGCAGCATTGGACTCCGTTGTCCGGGTGTACTAAAGGGCTATAGTGTCGTGCCCCTCGGGACGGGGGTACTCGGTACCGGACCGGATGGTGCCGGGGAAGTCACAGGTGGCTTGGTCCGGACCGTGTCCCGGGCTCGGCAATAATAGGGGGATTATTTACAGGGGAAATGTCAGTCGTGACGCCACCCACTATATGCGGCCAGTAAGGGGGCCGCCGCTGCTGCAGAACCTCCGGGGATGATGTAGTGGCAGCATAGATGGTATAGTTCCTGTGGGTAGAACTGTATTCCCCGGGGCAGTGATGATATAGTCTATAGGGGCTATAGATGGTGGAGACGGGGTTAAAGGACACACACTCACGTTTGGTAGACACTGGTGCAATTCTCCTTCTCTCCTGAGGCTGCAGAGCTGACAGGCTTGTAGCAGGGGGAAGCTTTCTGTGCTGAATGTAAGGCAAAAGTCGCAATCAATACACAGACTCACAGTTTTGCTGTTTTCCAAAGCTTTACTGCTGATGTTATTCCAGATTATAGTCCACGGAGTCTGTAATGGGGCTGAGCTCTCTTCCCACCCTGTCCGGGGTCATCAGCTTCCTTGTGCTGCACTGTGTGTGTGTCCTGGCCGCTGCTATTAGCTGAGCTGCTGGGACTTCTCACGTCTCTCTCTCTCTGTTCTGCTGGTACCACTTGGCTAGGCAACTTGAGTCCTCTGTGCTGTGCTGACCCCTCCGTGTTGCTTTGCACTGGTACTAGGGACATCTAGAAATCCCACTGTTCCTGGATTCACTGTGCTGTGGGTGCCAGACACAGTAGCAGATCCAGTGTCCGTTCTGTGCGTCTTTCTGGGGCGAGTGAAGGTGTCACTCCAGCTCCCAGACTTGTTCCTCTGTCTGTAGTTCTCCTGTTCCTCTGACCCTTGCTAGGTCTGCACTAAGTTCTGCACCAACTTGTGCTCTTCACAGCCCTGCTCCGAGCTG
Source organism: Allobates femoralis (assembly GCA_033576535.1). Taxonomy (NCBI): domain Eukaryota; kingdom Metazoa; phylum Chordata; class Amphibia; order Anura; family Aromobatidae; genus Allobates; species Allobates femoralis. The sequence continues at coordinate 475,430,586 of JARQOC010000006.1, read as the reverse complement.
AACTGAGCTCTCCCTTATGAGCAAGAGTATTTAAGGAAGCAGGCTGTGCTCCCCCTCCTGGCCCAGAGGTGCTAGTGTAAGTCAGTGTGTAGTGGGGAGGACCCATGTGGTGTTATTGTGGCACATTAACCCATGGGGTGCCACATTCCCCCTTAGTTAAATACAGTACTCCGGGACTGTGGAAAAACAAGTAAACAACAACTAAACACAATTAATATTGACAGAGACTGAAAAGGGAAAAAGTACAAAAATCACTAAAATGTGAAAAAGAGTTCAAAAGTCAAAAAGTCAAAAAGCAGTCTTTCCGGGGGTTCAGTCTATTGCCTCCGGGCTGATAAGTATATATAAGAGAGTTTTTACCACAACCAGTCTGTGGTATATATGGTCCATAAGTAAATAAGAAAAGTTCAAAGTTCATACAGGATAGTCTCTGTAGGTACTGGGCTTTTTAACGTTGCAACAACTATATACATTTGTCCATGGGCGTTTCTGCTTAGGAGGCCTGAATTCGCTACACCACCCCCAGGCACTTTCTTTCCCTAACTTAATATACATGGGGGTCAATCCAGTTCCTCCACCCTCTTGGACACAGTCTACCGGGTTCAATTTACTTTACTTTACATTTAAACAAACATATTTACATCACACATTTAAGTCTGCATTTTACTCTTTGTACCTAGCTGGTAACTGACCTTGGGTACTACGCTCTGATCTGCGCAATGTTGGTGGAGTTAATCTGATAGTGTGAGTGGACGTGTACCTATTTGGAGTGTTTGGTGTTATGGCAGATGGAGGTCTGACTGCAGGACTGGCAAGTTCACTGGGACCAGGAATTTGTTCTTCCTCTTCGGATTCTACTTCCAGTTCTTCCAGTTCTTCAAGTCTTGGGTCTTCTTCTGGTAATACGGGTTCTGGTAACACAGGTTCTGGTAACACAGGTTCTGGTTTTGGGTCCACCATTGAAGGGAATGCAATCATTGGTACGACAACTGCTCCATGGTAATTTGGCCATGTTTTGGGGAAATCTCCTAGTACCGTATGGAATACTTCTTCTTCTTTTTCTTTCTCTTGGATAGGTTGGACCTGTACGGGTTCTATGACTTCAGGTGTCTTCAGGGTTTCAGGACACAATTTTAGCTGATCACGAGATACGACTGCTGAAGTTCTTCCTTCATCTTTGCTTATCAAACAGGTTTTAACATTGTCTAGGTGAGATGGTAAGACTGTGTATGGGAAGGTTTCCCACTGATTATCCAGTTTGTTAGTGCGTCTCTTTCTCTTGAGAACTTGATCACCTCCTTGTAATGGCATTGCTTGAGCATGTTTGTTAAAAGTCTTCTCTTGTCTTGCTCTTGCTTGCTGTAGGTTTCTCTCTACACATTCTTGCAATTGTTGATACTGTTTCTGACGTATGGTATCCCAATCTGTTTCTTTTACTTCTGTATCTGGTTTTTCAATTCCCATTTCTAGATCAATTGGTAATTTACCGGGTCTTGCACACATAAGGTATGCTGGAGTGCAGTTTGTAGAACTCACGGGGACATGGCTGTATAAGTCTACCAAATCGGGTAATTTATCTGGCCACTGGTTTCTTTCTGACTCTGGTAAGGTCTTTAACAGTTCAATTACAATATGATTCATCTTCTCGCATAAACCATTTGTTTGGGGATGATACGTTGTTGTGTGGATCTTCTTACAACCGTACATATTGCAGAATTCCTTGAATAGTTCTGATTCAAAAGCTGGACCTTGGTCTGCAAGGACTTGTTCTGGGTAACCATGTGGTCTACAGAAATGTGTCTGGAATGCTTTTGCTGCCGTCTTCGCTGTCAAGTCTTTGACGGGTACCACCAGTAAGAAGCGTGAGTAATGGTCCACGATGGTTAAGGCATAGACATAGCCTGACCGGCTTGGTGACAACTTGACGTGGTCTAACGCGACTAGCTCAAGTGGCTGCTTGGTTACTATTGGCTGAAGTGGAGCTTTCTGTGGATCTTTCCTTCTGAGGTTGCATGCGGCACATCTTCTACACCAACGTTCAATGGATCTTCTCATGCCAACCCAATAAAATCTTTCTCTCAGGATTGCTTCCAACTTCTTCCATCCGAAATGACCTGCACTGTCATGGTACGCTCTTAAGACCATTTGGATGTCTTGCTTGGGCACGATTATCTGCCAGACCAGTTCATGTGTCTTGGGATTGGTGAACCTTCTGCAGAGCTTCCCTTGATTCAGGAACAACTTGCCTCTTTCCTTCCAGAGCTGTATAGTCTCAGCTGGGGCATTCTGATCCAGGTATGCACCTTGTCACGTAAGCAGTTCTTTCACTAGCTTCACAGCTGGATCAGTATCTTGGGTTTCGGCCCATTTGTAGTGTCTTAACAGGTTAAGATCTATTTCCTGCTCTCTTTGATAGATTCTGGGTTGATAATCTTCTACCTTTGAACGATGAAAGGCCAGTAGTTCAATCTCTTCCAACTCTTCCGGTTCCTCTTCCACGTCTCTCAGGTGTGGCATCCGGGATAAGGCATCTGCGTTCCCGTTCTTTCGGCCTGCCCGATATTTGATGACAAAGTTGTAGTTAGATAGCCGGGCTATCCATCGCTGCTCCAGAGCACCTAATTTCGCTGTATCCAGGTGAGTCAACGGGTTGTTATCCGTGTAGATGGTGAATTCTGCACCTGCCAAGTAATGTTTAAAGCGTTCCGTTACAGCCCAAACTACTGCCAGTAGTTCTAACTTGAAGGAGCTGTAATTCTCGGGATTTCTTTCTGTAGGCCGGAGCTTCCTGCTTGCAAAGGCAATAACTCTCACTTTGCCTCCTTGCTTCTGTGACAATACTGCTCCCAGTCCCACATTGCTGGCATCCGTGTATAGAATGAAGGGTTGATGGTAATCAGGGTATGCCAGAATCTCTTCTCCCGTCAGTGCACTTTTCAGCTTGTTGAAGGAATCTTCCTTCTCTTCACTCCACTGGAACGGAGGATTACGGGATGACTTTCTTGACTGTCCTACCAGGATGCCTTGCAGGGGAGCTGCTAGCTTCATGAATCCTCTGATAAATCTTCTATAATAGCCTACCAGGCCCAGGAATTGCCTCACTTCTTTCACGTTCGTAGGTCTTGACCAATCCCTTATCACTGTGACTTTATCAGGATCCAGTGCTACTCCCTCTGAACTCACTACATGTCCCAGGTACTGTACCTTTGGTTTTAGAAGGTGACACTTGGATGGCTTGATCTTCATGCCATATTTCGATAAAGCTTCGAACACTTCTGCCAGGTCTTGTAGATGTTGCTCATACGTCTTCGAGTAGACTATGACGTCATCTAGGTACAGGAGGACAGTTTCAAAGTTCTTGTGTCCTAGGCAGCTCTCCATCAGACGTTGGAAGGTCCCGGGTGCGTTGCAGAGTCCGAACGGCATACAATTGAACTCACAGAGGCCCATCGGCGTGGTAAACGCTGTCTTCTCCTTGTCGGCCTCGGCCACAGGAACCAGCCGGTACCCACTAGTCAGATCAAGGGTGGAAAAGTAGTTAGCAGATTTTAATGCAGCTAATGACTCCTCAATCGTAGGTAATGGGTATGCGTCCTTATGTGTGATGCGATTAATCTGCCGGTAATCTACGCACATTCTCATGGTCCCGTCCTTTTTTTAACTAACACTAGAGGTGCTGCCCAGGGGCTACAACTATCTCTTATTACCCCTGCAGATTTCATTTCTCTGAGCATGTCTTTGGTGGTTTGGTAGTGAGCTGGTGGTAAGGGTCTATACCTCTCTTTTATAGGTTGATGGTTACCCGTGGGTATAGTGTGCTCTACCTCTTTAATCTGCCCAAAGTCTAACAGGTGTTTACTGAATATTTGTTCATATTCCTTCACTACCCGGTATACTCCATGCTTGTGACGGGGAGGTGTAGAACTGGTACCTACATGCAACTTTTGGCACCAATCCTCCAGCTTCTCTCCTGAGCCATTGTCATCCGCCTGACTTGACGGGTTCAAGGGCTCGGCGGCTGTGATGTTATTGTTATCAACCGTGTACAACTTAGCCATGGTAGCATACTTTGGTAACTTGATCTCATCATCTCCGCAGTTTAATAGGCGTAATGGCACTCTTCCCCTGTGTTCGTCAACTACTCCTCTAGCAGTGAGTATGGTGGGTCTGCTGTCTGAGTACACGGGTTCTACCAGGGCCTGATAGTCTTGCCCTTTAATGCCTATTGCAGCTCTACACCATACCAACATTTCAGTTTTGGGAGGAATTACAATGGGTATTGGATCACTTACTCTTACACTGTCGATCTCACCTCCGGAGATTTCTACCTGCTGCTTCAACATCAGGGCTTTGATCTCTTTGTGCAGAAGCCTCTGTTGTCCAGTTCCGGCAGTCTCGGCGATTTGCTGCAAAACACTTAACACTTCGGAAAAACATTTCTCAATGACATTCATTCCTATCAGCATCACGGGTTCACGGTCTCGCCGGTTAACATCTATGATTATAATACCCTGGTTCTGCAATTCTACCTTCCCAACCTGAAGATTCATCTCTCTAAATCCAACCTTTGGTATTACCTGTCCATTACTAGCCCATATATCAAAATTAAAGTCATCTGGCGCATTAGTGATGTCTGAATCAGCCCAGTACCTTTTATATAGAACATGCGGGATGGATGTTATTTGGGACCCGGTATCCAGCAAGGCACTGAAGGGGATGCCATCCAACACAATAGGGATCACCGGCTTTCCTCCCACGAATTTGTCATACCAGGCTGAGGGGCCTTGAGTGTTCATTCCTGGGGAGCGGCCCGCCTGCCCAGGGAATCGTCGTTTAAAGGACACTCACGAGCAAGATGGCCTGATTTCTGGCAACGGCGGCAAATGGGCTGTCCATCTGGTGGATAGCGATCGCTAGGTCGTCCTCTTGCTGCTGGGTATCTTCTGGGCCTCATCCACGGAACATCCTCTCTGCTGGTCGCCAACTCGATCTTGGGTGCAGGTTTTGACTCTCGCAGTTCCTTGATGACCTTGGCCATGGAGATCACGGTGTCTGTCAGGGCATCTAGCTTTTGGTTGAGGGCTGCATTTGAGATATATTCCCCAGCCTCAGCAGCAGTCGCTGACATGGCAGATGTCGCTGGTGCTGCCGGCTGCTGGTGCAGTGTCAGGTACAGATGTTAATTCCCGTGGCTCTTCCAGCTGCTGCAGACGAATAGCTCTATCTTTCAGCTCAGTAAATGTCATGTCAGGGTTCTGCAGCAGTATCATGCTTAACTGTCCTCGGTGGGAAGGGGAATGGAGGCCCTCTATAAATTGGTCAAGTAGCATTTTATCAGCTCCCGGGGCTAAAGCAGGTTCTGCCAGCTTTTTTTTTTTTCAGAAAATGTTTATTTGAATGTTTTCAAAACAAAGAAAACCTAGATATCACTCTATACCAATAACATCCAAAATTAACAGAAAACTAGAGTGACAAGTCCCCTTGTCGGGGGGAAGTTACAAGTACATAAATAAGAAAAAGTGGAACAAGTAATGTTAAGTCGATAGGTGTATAAATCTCTCAGCGGAAGATATTCAATGTCGTCCCCTATTAATCTATAGGAGAGAGAATCACGATGTAGTATTCCATTCCAGAGAAAGGTCCAGAATAGAGTGAAGGTGTAAGAGAAAAAAAAAAAAAAAAAAAAAAGAAGATAGAAGAAGAAGATTTACAGAAGAGAAGTAGAAAAGAGGGAGATAGATTCCAGTCAGAGTAGGGGGTAAGCGGGGAAGAAGGGGAGAGGACAGAGACCCTTCCCAATGTCCAGTCTAGCTGTGGGAGTTTTGTAGGTGACGGGTCAACACGGGCCCATCACGAAAGTACCACCAGGGGGTCCACAGTTTTTGATGTTTATCCCATGTCTCGTTATCTTGGGCCATCAGGGATTCGATCCTGCATATTCTGTCCATCTCTCCCACCCACTCCCCCAGGGAGGGTGCGGTCGCTGATCTCCAATGCCTCGGAATTAAGACTCTAGCTGCCATGAGGCAGAAGCGGAGGAGACCCCGCTTGACCAGGGAGAGGGGACCCGGCACCAATGACAGTAGCGCGATCTTGGGCGAGGGAGCCAGGCGGGTGCCAGAAATGGATTCATAGGCAGAAAATACCTCGACCCAAAAGGCCTGTAATGGCCTACAGTCCCACCATATGTGTAGCATGGTGCCGACTTCTTCGCCGCATCTCCAGCACAGGTTAGAGATTGAGGGAAACATCCTGTGAAGGAGCGCCGGGCACCTATACCACCTGGTCAAGATCTTATAGTTCGTTTCCTGAAAGCTGCAGGAGATTGACATCTTGTGAGTTAACGTGAAGATTTTTGTCCGGTCAGAATCTGAGAGATCTATCTGGAGATCTCTCTGCCAGGCGTCAAGGAAGCGAGGCACAGCCGGGGGGTCGGCCTCTAAAATCACGTCATTCATAAGGGATATTACATGAGTTGGAGATTCTGGAAGGAGCAGTATAGCCTCCAGTCTCGAGGTCGATCTAGTGCTCAAAGGCTGTAGGTAGGATTTCAATTGGGAAGCTTCCAACCAGGACACCGACCCCTCCCCCCGTCCCCCCGAGGAGTCTCCCCGCGAGAGCCGTCCCATCGCCTGAGCCAGGCAAGGCTCCTCGGCCGCCCTCCATCCCAGAAAAGTTCGTCTCCCAACCGCTGGGGGAAATTCTGGATTGTCAAAGAGAGGACCCAGTGTGGACGGGAGGTTAATCAGGGGATTCCTCCCCTTCCAGGCATCCCAGAAGCCCAGGGCGACTTGCGTAAGGGAGGGAAATTGCGTAATCGGAGGTCTATGGCGGGGCCGTATCCACGGTAACCACCGTAGGGGGGAGGGCGAAAGTAAATCTTCCACATACACCCACTGTTTGTGCTGCGAGTTAAACCTCCAATCGACAATTCTGGATAATAGTACAGAGTGGTAATAGCGCTGGAAGTCCGGGAGCCCCGCCCCTCCTCTCAGTTTCGGGTTTGTCAGGGTCGAGAAGCGAACCCTTGGCCTTCTGGATCCCCAAACAAATCTACGCAGGGCGTCGTTTAGACGTCGGAAAAACTGAGCTGGGATGTTGATAGGAACAGTTTGGAATAAATAAAGGAATTTGGGCAGAATGTCCATCTTAATGGCGTTTATGCGGCCAAGCCACGATAGCTGAGTTTTATCAAATCTTTTTAATTCTGTTAGTGTTTTGTGCAGGAGTGGAGTATAATTATGAGAGAAAAGATCCTCGAGATTTCCAGTGAGAATGACGCCCAAGTATCTCAGCCCCTTATCCACCCACCGGAATGAGAAGGAAGCTTTAAGTTGCTGAACCAGGGAGTCAGGTAGAGTGAGGTTCAGGATCTCGGTCTTCGTGTAATTCACTTTGAAGTTCGAGACTTCACCAAATTTCAGGAATTCGCGAATGAGCACCGGAAAAGCAACCGTCGGGTTCGAGACGTAGACCAGAAGGTCATCTGCGTATAGGGCTAATTTGAATTGGGAGTTCTTTATCTGAACGCCCTCAATGTCCACAGACCCCCGAAGCGCATTTGCCAGATGCTCCATCGCGATGGCATATAGCATGGGCGACAATGGGCACCCCTGCCGCGTGCCATTAGAGATCCTGAAGGAGGACGAGAGAAGCCCGTTAACCCTCACCCTAGCCGTCGGAGTATGGTACAGCGAGCGAATCCTCCCCAGGGCGACCTCCCCCAGCCCCAACTGCCGCAGAGAGGCAAAGAGAAATTCCCATCCTAGGCGGTCGAATGCCTTTTCAGCATCGACAGAGAAAAGACACGCAGGTATATTGCGATTGCGGATATATGCAGAAATGAGTAGAGTCTTTATGGTATTGTCTCTTGCCTCCCGCCGCAATATGAAGCCTGTCTGGTCGTTGTGAATGGAGGTCGGAAGTAAAGGTCCCAATCTTGTGGCCAGGATCTTGGCGAAGATCTTCACATCAAGATTTAGCAAAGAGATGGGGCGATAATTGGCACAGGAAAGTGGGTCCTTGCCCGGTTTTGGGATAACAGAGATCGTAGCAGCAAGGGTCTGAGGGGCAAAAGGGCAGGTATCAGAAATAGTGTTGAAGAGGGAGGTCATCAGCGGGGTCAGCTCACGTGCGAACAATTTATAGAAGTTGGCCGAGAAGCCATCGGGACCCGGACTCTTCCCGATAGGGAGAGCAGCGATTGTATCCGTCACCTCCTGTTCAGAGAATGCAGCTTCCATCGCTTCTGACTCTCCCTCTTCAATTGGCGGTAGTGGGGTATTGGCAACATATTCCTCCACCCTCTGTCGAAAATTGGTAAGGGACATATCCGCTAAGGGGCCTCTGAGGTTATACAAGGATTCATAGTAATCTTTGAAGGAGTCCACTATCTCCCGAGGGCCGTGAAGGAGCCCGCCCGTCACCGACCTGACAGATGAAATGAAGGTAGACGGGAGGCGGGGGTGTAAAAATCTGGCCAGTGCCCTCCCCGGTTTATTCGAGAATTCGTAAAGATACTTGCGGAAGCGGTCCTGTTGGCGACTGGACGCCGAATCCAGCAGGGCACGGAGATCTGCCCGTGCCTTAAGCAAATCAGCCAAAAGCTGGGGATTTTGTGATTGTTTATGTTGGGACTCCAAGGCTTGGACAGAGGACAAGAGATCTGTAACCGCTCGAATCCGTTCACGTTTCAGTCTAGCCCCCTGCTGGATCAGGACCCCCCGAATGACTCCCTTTAATGCTTCCCACTTGAGAGGAGGGGCAGTAGAGTCAGATCTGTGGACGTCCAGGAACTCCGCGATCGCAGTCCGCACCGCCGACTGACAGGTCGCCTGTTTCAGGAGGCCTGGATTCAGAGACCACGTCCATTCTGTCGGTGCCAGACCCGAGAGACCAAGGGACAGAGAAATAGGCGCATGATCCGACCACACCATAGTACCGATACTGGGATCGGGATCCGTCAAAAGAAGTTTATGACTTACCAAGAACAGATCTATTCTACTGTACATGTCATGCACAGCTGAATAGTATGTGTAGTCTCTGACTCCCGGGTGTAGCAACCGCCAGACATCGATCAATCTCATCTCCTGCAGCCTAGCCTTCAGGCCCTCCAGGTGGGAAACCGGTACTGAGGACCTGCGGGTGGAGGAATCCAAATCGCGGTCTAGTACAAAATTGAGATCCCCCCCTATCACTAAGGAGCCCTCTGCAAAGTCCGTCAAGTTGCGAAGGTAGGCAGTCAGTCTGCGGGCCGGGTCCTGGTTGGGTAGGTAGAAGTTAGCAATCGTCACAATGTCACTAATGATCTGCAGCTTCAGGAATACGAACCTGCCTCCCGGGTCTATCTTTGAGTCAAGCACCTGTGCCATCAGAGATCTATGCAGAGCCACACTCACCCCTTTGGACTTAGCCTCGGGGTTAGGGCTATGAAACCATTTGGTGAAGTATTTGTGCTTCATGGACGGGACTTTATCAGATCTAAAATGTGTCTCCTGCAGGAGGAGTATATGCACTAGTTGTTTATGCATGTGCGTGAGGACCTGTGAACGCTTTTCCGGTTTATTAAAACCCCTGACGTTAAGCGAGCAAATGTTGAGTCTGGACATGGTATCGGGTGGGGGGGAGGAGGTGGGGGAAGAAAAGGTAAGGATGTAGCAGAAAAAGCAGGGGAGAGGAGAGACGAGATTGGCGTAAAAGAAAGGGCAAGAGTGTACTGAAGGAAGGAAAGAAATAAGTGGGAAAAAGAGGAGAAGAAAGAGAGTAGCGGAAAAGGAAAGAGAGAAGACGGTGATTCTAAATCCCGCCTTGCGGTCAAGAGGTCAGTTGGCCTAGTGACCAAGTAGTCAAACAGAGATAACTCTGTAGTTCGTATCTAGGATACTCCCTAAAATGTGGGGTGACTGAAACAGTGCGCGGGTAGGCATGCCTGACCTCCTGTCACAGCCGTGTGCAAGTAATAAGAGAAACCCATTAACAAGTATCTGTAGTACATAGCAAAATAACAAGTAGCCAAATAATAACATGGAGAAAAACAGTGGCAGAGTATCATGTAGAGCAGACCCACGGATACGCGGGGGAGAAGGCGGCACATCGTCGTCACCACAAAACGTGACCCCGCATCTCCCCGAAGGCCCCGATAATCACCAATAGAGGAGACACAATAGTGTGGCAAAGGGGCACCCAAAATATGGCCCCCATGTGTCGGGGGGATCACAGTTGCCAATACGTTTGCTGGCGGGTTAGGCGGAGTCCCAGGAACAGTCCAAGTCCCCACTTGACCCCCAAACGGGGGGTCCAAGAAGTCCCAACGGCCGCCAGCCCGTCAGGCATGGTGGGCGCCCCATGATGGATAGTGCAATCCGCGCCCACTCAGGGGGACGGGCAGAAGTCTCTCTTGTAGTAGTGTCTGCCTCTGTACTCTGAGTAAGTAGTTGGTACGAGATGGGGAAAAAGGAAGGGAGGGTAATATGGGGAGGGAATGAGAGGAAGTAAGGCAAAGAAAGGGAAGATGAGGGATATGGGGAGGTAAAATGAGGGAAGGGGTGGGGGGAGGAAGGAGGGGAGCGGATGGATGGGCAGAGGGGGAGTGAATGGGAGGGTTAGGAGAGGGGGAAGACGAGGGCGAGGAAAGGGAAGGGGTGAAGCAAGGGAGGGGGGAGGAGAGAGCGAGGGGGGAAAGGGAGGGAGCACGGGAGGGAGAGGGACTGCCTGGTGAACCTGGCGGTCAAAGGTGACTCAGCAGGACCAAGTATCACGGGCGAAAGCCAAGGGGCAGTATTTAACTTCAGTATATAAGAGTTGCATGACTAAGGCAGAGGGTCCGAGGGTTCAATTCCAACCCAAAAAAGTCAGGTATCCCCTGTAGTAGCAGCAGAGCGGCGTTTAGGGGCACGTCTCCTCCTTTGCTCCGCAGCCCGAGGGAACCGCCGAGTTGCTCCAGGGCCTCTGGCAAAGAAAGTAGATATCTGGGGCCAGTCTGTGATTGTCACTATGGGAAGGTCCAGGGCCCCGCAGAATTCCGGGACATCAGATGGCGACCGCAGGATAAACATCTCCGAGTCCCTGCGGACCTGGAGCTGAAAGGGGTAGCCCCAAGAATATGGCATATTACGCTCCCTGAGAATCTCCAGTAAGGGACGCAGAGCTCGCCGCTTGGCCAGGGTTATTGGGGAAAGATCGGCTAGGAGCTGGATAGGAGTCCCATTAAAGTCAATAGCCTCGGAATCCCTTGCCTTCCGCATCACATCATCTTTAAGTTGAAAAAAATGGATTCTGCATATGACGTCCCTGGATCGTGCTGGATCGTCGCTTTTTGGGCCCAGAGACCTATGTGCCCTATCCAGTTCAATGTGCTCATCTTGGGGTCTGTTCAGAAGGGAATTAAATATGCGCAGGAGGACCGGGGTGATGTCGCGCGGGGCCACAGACTCTGGGAGGCCCCTGATCCGGATGTTATTCCTCCGGTTCCTGTTTTCCGAGTCTTCTATCATATCAAGCACAAGTTGGAAATTCTGAGTATGCTGGTCTATAGTTTGCTGCTGTGTTTTAACTTGAGAGGAGAGCTCGGCTATGTCTTTTTCAACAGACTGCACAGTGGTTTTAAGTTTAGAGGTGTCCTCCCTGAGCGATCCGACTTCAGACCTGCACACTGCCTCCAAACGCTGGATGTATCTCTCCATGTCATCTTTAGTGGGAATGGAGTCCAGCCTGGCCCTGATGTCATGGAGTTCATCAGACTGAGAGGCACATGCAGCTCTATGAGATGGGCAGTGGGGGGGCTCCAGAGCAGGGCTTGTGTGCACTGGTGATTCACTAGGGTCAGTCAGGGGGCTGTATCCCTCATAGGCTGATAAGACAGGGGGACCCCTCTGTGGCTCCAATCCCCCAGCAGATTCCTGTGCCCCAGGAGAACACTGTCCCCTATGAGTGTCCATCTCCTCTGCAGCCCTCTGCAGTTCAGGCTCCTTCTCCATGATCCCAGGGGAGGGGGAGGATGATGGATGGCCGGCCCTGTCTGCTGTAATGGCAGAGTTCGCGCCTTTTTGTTTACTCTGCTGAGTCTGCTTCCCTGCCCCAGCCTTTACCTCCACAAGCGGTGACCTGGATCCGGAGGTGCCCCCAGTGTGATGGCACGATGCTGCTCCCTGCTGGGTCCCTGTCCGGGCTGTCGGGGCCCCGGAACGCCGGCCCCCTCCTGAGTCCCCGGCTGCTGCCATTGTCGGGCGTGTGGAGCGTCTGCTGGAGCCCTGTGGGGCAGTGAGGTACTTTGTTATGCCTGTCTTCTCAGGCATCTGGACGGCTAGGAATGTGCACAGGCTGGAGCAGGGTCAGTGGCTGCAGTCTGGGGTCTCTGCAGATGTTAATGATGGCTAGAGATGGCTGTGAAGGAGATCAGGCACAGGAGCTCCTCTCACAAGCTGCCGTCCAGCGCCATGTCCAGGCCACTCCCCAGGTTCTGCCAGCTTAAGGGCTTTGAGTGCTTCCTGCAGGTTCAAGGCAAAGTCTCTGGCACTCTGTTTAGGTTTCTGGTGGCATGCAAAGAACCTCATCTTAGCCCGGGTATCAACAGCAGATTCAAACGTTGCTTTCAGTCTGGCTACTAGATGCTCTACAGTGTCCTTATCCGTGTCCAGCCAGGACGCAACTTCACGCCGTGCATTGCCCGTTAATTGTCCCATTATCATTCCTACACGCTGGGCTTCAGTGAGGGGATACATCACATAATACTCTTTAATCTTTTGCATAAAGTCAATTAATGTATTAGGCTCACCGGAGTATTGGGGCAGCCACATTGCCCCTGGAGTATACGGCATCAGGAATGGCATTATGGATGCTGTTCCTTGCGCCGCTGCACCGCCGGGTACTATCGCTGGGTCCGGCGCTGCAGCTCCACCGGCTGCTCCGTCGCCGCTTTGCGCATCGGGCTGCAACATCTTGGGCCCCCTTAGTTAATATCCGCCCTCCGTCTTCCGCTCCCGTCCGGATGTCTATGGGAGGTTCCGGGGTGCACCAGGGATCTTCTTCCCTGCCGGATGTCGTCAGCACCAAGGGAGGAGGCTGGGTTCACGCCAATGCAGGGTACCGCCCCCTTTCTTTCCCGCGCGCGCTCCAAAATGGCGGATTCTCAACTATACAGTTCAGATGGCGCACAGGGTCCAATTCTTTTGGACCGGGTAGATCCTGTTCGTGACGCCAGGTTGTCGTGCCCCTCGGGACGGGGGTACTCGGTACTGGACCGGATGGTGCCGGGGAAGTCACGGGTGGCTTGGTTCGGACCGTGTCCCGGGCTCGGCAATAAAAGGGGGATTTACAGGGGAAATGTCAGTCGTGACGCCACCCACTATATGCGGCCAGTAAGGGGGCCGCCGCTGCTGCAGAACCTCCGGGGATGATGTAGTGGCAGCATAGATGGTATAATTCCTGTGGGTAGAACTGTATTCCCCGGGGCAGTGATGGTATAGTCTGTAGGGGCTATAGATGGTGGAGACGGGGTTAAAGGACACACACTCACGTTTGGTAGACACTGATGCAATTCTCCTTCTCTCCTGAGGCTGCAGAGCTGACAGGCTTGTAGCAGGGGGAAGCTCTCTGTGCTGAATGTAAGGCAAAGGTCGCAATCAATACACAGACTCACAGTTTTGCTGTTTTCCAAAGCTTTACTGCTGATGTTATTGCAGATTATAGTCCACGGAGTCTGTAATGGGGCTGAGCTCTCTTCCCACCCTGTCCGGGGTCGTCAGCTTCCTTGTGCTGCACTGTGTGTGTGTCCTGACCGCTGCTATTAGCTGAGCTGCTGGGACTTCTCACGTCTCTCTCTCTGTGTTCTGCTGGTACCACTTGGCTAGGCAACTTGAGTCCTCTGTGCTGTGCTGACCCCTCCGTGTTGCTTTGCACTGGTACTAGGGGCATCTAGAAATCCCACTGTTCCTGGATTCACTGTGCTGTGGGTGCCAGACACAGTAGCGGATCCGGTGTCCGTTCTGTGCGTCCTTCTGGGGCGAGTGAAGGTGTCACTCCAGCTCCCAGACGTGTTCCTCAGTCTGTAGTTCTCCTGTTCCTCTGACCCTTGCTAGGTCTGCACTAAGTTCTGCACCAACTTGTGCTCTTCACAGCCCTGCTCCGAGCTGAACTGAGCTCTCCCTCATGAGCAAGAGTATTTAAGGAAGCAGGTTGTGCTCCCCCTCCTGGCCCAGAGGTGCTAGTGTAAGTCAGTGTGTAGTGGGGAGAGGACCCATGTGGTGTAATTGTGGCACATTAACCCATGGGGTGCCACAATAGCTCCTGGTTCCCTTCTTAGTTCCCTACTTTCTCCACTTGCCTCCAACCCTTTCCCTAGGGTGCGCACAGCGGTCAGTGGTCCCTGGTCCTAGATCTCTCCCAGCGACCAGCTTCTCCGTCTCCTCACTCTTCCCTCTTCACTGCAGACTCCAACTGAACTACAGGGACTGACTAACTCCTCCCCTCAGGCCTAAATGTTCTTAAAGGGGAACTGGCTTAAGGCAGCCAGTAGAGCTCCCCCTTCAGGTCTGGGGTGGAAAGGGGTGTGTGCTGTGTTAACCAAGGTGTAATTCCCTCCTTGCATCAGTGGATCCTGTGGCAATCCCCCGCAGGGGTGCCACATTTTCTCTCCCCGAAGTTCCCATTTAACTTGTCAGTTAGTACAACACTTAATTAACATAGCCATGTATTGTGTAATCTTACTGGTTATGGATTGTTACGTGTACAGGATCAAAACCAATATAAGTGTAAGAATACATCCCCAGAACTACCACCAGTACCAAAATACATCACTAGAACCCTTATCAGCACAGAAACACATAACTGGAACCACCAGAAGTACAGAAACACATTCACAGAAAAAACAGCAGTACAGAAAGAGTAATACACAAAGACAATATATTTTATTTACAAAAAACATCCCTGGTTTCCATCTTTAATAACCCAAAACAAACCCTCCGATGATAAATCCACAGGTCTGTCCCTCGGCGAACATGTTCAGCTCTGCTACATGTGAGTGAGCAGACACACTCGCAGCTCCACTCCCTACACCTCATACACACGGCTCTGCTCTGTACACCTCATACACACACGGCTCTGCTCCATACACTTCATACACACACGGCTCTGCTCCGTACACTTCATACACACACGGCTCTATTCCGCACACCTCGTACACACACAGCTCCGCTCCGTACACCTCATACACACACGGCTCTCCTCCGTACACTTCATACACACACGGCTCTATTCCGTATAACTCGTACACACGCGGTTCCATTCCGTACACCTCGTACACACACGGCTCCGCTCCACACACCTCGTACACACACGGCTCTGCTCCGTACACTTCATACACACACGGCTCTATTCCGTATACCTCGTACACACGCGGTTCCATTCCGTACACACTCGTACACACACGGCTCCGCTCCACACACCTCGTACACACACGGCTCTGCTCCGTACACTTCACACACACGGCTCTATTTCGTACACCTTGTACACACGCGGTTCCATTCCGTACACCTCGTACACACACGGCTCCGCTCCACACACCTCGTACACACACGGCTCTGCTCCGTACACTTCATACACACACGGCTCTATTCCGTATACCTCGTACACACGCGGTTCCATTCCGTACACCTCGTACACACACGGCTCCGCTCCACACACCTCGTACACACATGGCTCTGCTCCGTACACTTCATACACACACGGCTCTATTCCGTATACCTCGTACACACGCGGTTCCATTCCGTACACCTCGTACACACACGGCTCCGCTCCACACACCTCGTACACACACGGCTCCGCTCCGTAAACCTCGTACACACACGGCTCCGCTCCGTACACCTCGTACACACACGGCTCCGCTCCGTACACCTCGTACACACGCGGCTCCGCTCCGTACACCTCGTACACACGCGGCTCCGCTCCGTACACCTCGTACACACGCGGCTCCGCTCCGTACACCTCGTACACGCGCGGCTCCGCTCCGTACACCTCGTACACACGCGGCTCCGCTCCGTACACCTCGTACACACGCGGCTCCGCTCCGTACACCTCGTACACACGCGGCTCCGCTCCGTACACCTCGTACACACTCAGTTCCGCTCCGTACACCTCGTACACACACAGCTCCGCTCCGTACACCTCGTACACATACGGCTCCGCTCCACACACCTCGTACACACACGGCTCCGCTCCGTACACCTCGTACATACACGGCTCCGCTCCGTACACCTCGTACACACACGGCTCCGCTCCATACACCTCATACACACACGGCTTACTCCGTACACCTCGTACACACACGGCTCCGCTCCACACACCTCGTACACACACGGCTCCGCTCCGTACACCTCGTACACACACGGCTCCGTTCCACACACCTCGTACACACATGGCTCCGCTCCGTACACCTCGTACACACACGGCTCCGCTCCACACACCTCGTACACACACGGCTCCGCTCCGTACACCTCGTACACACACGGCTCCGCTCCGTACACCTCGTACACACACGGCTCCGCTCCGTACACCTCGTACACACACGGCTCCGCTCCATACACCTCGTACACACGCGGCTCCGCTCCGTACACCTCGTACACACGCGGCTCCGCTCCATACACCTCGTACACACGCGGCTCCGCTCCGTACACCTCGTACACACGCGGCTCCGCTCCGTACACCTCGTACACACGCGGCTCCGCTCCGTACACCTCGTACACACGCGGCTCCGCTCCGTACACCTCGTACACACGCGGCTCCGCTCCGTACACCTCGTACACACGCGGCTCCGCTCCGTACACCTCGTACACACGCGGCTCTGCTCCGTACACCTCGTACACACGCGGCTCCGCTCCGTACACCTCGTACACACACGGCTCCACTCCGTACACCTCGTACACACTCAGTTCCGCTCCGTACACCTCGTACACACACAGCTCCGCTCCGTACACCTCGTACACATACGGCTCCGCTCCACACACCTCGTACACACACGGCTCCGCTCCGTACACCTCGTACACACATGGCTCCGCTCCATACACCTCATACACACATGGCTCTACTCCGTACACCTTGTACACACTCGGCTCCGCTCCACACACCTCGTACACACATGGCTCCGCTCCGTACACCTCGTACACACACGGCTCCGCTCCACACACCTCGTACACACATGGCTCCGCTCCGTACACCTCGTACACACATGGCTCCGCTCCATACACCTCATACACACACAGCTCTACTCCGTACACCTTGTACACACACGGCTCCGCTCCACACACCTAGTACACACATGGCTCCGCTCCGTACACCTCGTACACACACGGCTCCGCTCCACACACTTCGTACACACATGGCTCCGCTCTGTACACCTCGTACACACATGGCTCCGCTCCATACACCTCATACACACTCGGCTCTGCTCCGTACACCTCGTACACACGCGGCTCTGCTCCATACACCTCGTACACACAGCTCTGCTCCGCACACCTTGTACACACACGGCTCCGCTCCGTACACCTCGTACACACATGGCTCCGCTCCATACACCTCATACACACACAGCTCTACTCCGTACACCTTGTACACACACGGCTCCGCTCCACACACTTCGTACACACATGGCTCCGCTCCGTACACCTCGTACACACACGGCTCCGCTCCGTACACCTCGTACACACATGGCTCCGCTCCATACACCTCATACACACACGGCTCTGCTCCGTACACCTCGTACACACGCGGCTCTGCTCCATACACCTCGTACACACAGCTCTGCTCCGCACACCTTGTACACACACGGCTCCGCTCCGTACACCTCATACACACACGGCTACACTACATCCACACTGTAAATCCCCCCTGACCCCACACATAACCTTCACCTCATCCAGCGCCATGACAACCAGAGGAGTTGATCATGTGACCCCCTGACTCCTCCCCTCCATGTGACATCATCACAGGTCCTGTAAGCACAGAGCAGCCATATATGTTGTGTGCGGCTCTGCAGGTGGAGGTATGTGCACATTCCTCATTGCTGGGTTTAGGACACACTAAGGCATTTATGGCACATCCAATTGGTAAAATCAATCTTTATTATTTGTCCATTAAAAACAGGATTCAAAAGGGGAAGATATTAAAACCTGACATATTTCTGGTGTAGGGGATTGCCCTTAACCATAGGTGGCGGTGTCAGTGGCGAGCTACATGAGCGCTGGGAGTAAAGATAGATTTGAACACAAGCTATTCAAAGAATTATGAGACAAACAGGAGCAGTGATACGGGGCGGTAGCTGGATGTAAAGGTCGCGTCGAGGGATGACTTCTTCAGGATAGGTGTAATTGTGGCATGTTGAAAAGCAAAAAGGAAGACACCAGCGGTTAACGATAGGTTAAAACGATGGGTTAGGGCCGGTATAATAGTATTGGTTTGGTTAGGAAGGAGGTGAGATGGGATTAAGTGGTGATGTTTGGCCGGAGACACACGATGCGAGATGCATGTGCGATACTCGCACAAGTCTCACATGACTCACCTGCCACAGCCGCCGACTCTCTGGATAGGAGTGTGTCATCTCCATAGAAATACATGCTGACATGCTCCTGTCCAGAAAGCGGCATCCGTGCTGGGTGAGTCATGCGAGACTCGTGCAAGTATCTCATACACATCTCGCATCGTGTGTCTCCGGCTGAGAGATGATGAGTAAGTTTTTCCTCGATGGTGGGAAAGTTCTCGGGGACAGCATTGATCTGATATATGGAGTGGTTGTCGTGGTTGTACAATAAAGCTTTTGCTGATGTACTGTAGTTGATCTTGTTTTTGAAGTGTGCGTTGGATTGAGGTGGGAATTGAAAGTGTTCGATAACTGTTTAGGGTTGTGGAATAGAGAAGACGTGCAATCTGTGAAGTATTCCTGTTTAGTAGAGGTAAGGGTGGACTTGAGTGTAAGAATTGCTTTTTTGAATGTGACAAAGTGTTCCCACAATCAAAGCTGTGGAGTCAGTAAGCCGAACTTCTGACTCCACAACTCCGACTCCCCTGCTTGGCTCATGTTCAAGTGATAAATGTATTGTATTAAAATGGTAACATTAGGCTTTTAGTTACCATTATAATACAATAATTAGGATACTTAGATAGAACATAATAATATTCAGCAAATACTGCATTGAACTACCATACCCAATTCATTATATATTTTAGGATTCGGAGCCAGTGACTCCACCAAAATGGGCTTCGACTCCATACCCATAAGTGCGTTTTCTTCCAGCACCACTCTGCAAAACTGAGCTCTTGACACAGCTCTTTTATAAGGTTGGTGTGGCAGCATTATCTATTGATTTTTTTTATCTTTTAAGCCCCCATCACACATATGGGGCCGTCACACGGAACGATATCTTGCCCGATATCGTTTAAGCGATCTCCTTTTTGATCGCTTAAGCGATATCGGGCAAGATATCGTTGCATGTAATCAAGCGATTTACGATGGTAAATCGCTTGATCGTGACATCGCTGATCTGAGGTTCGGTTCTCAGATCTAGCGATGAACGATGCAACGATCTGCATCATCGTGGTGTATAACACCACGATGATCCATCTCCCAGCGACCGCGCCTATGCTGGGAGATGGTAACTATGGTACACGTCGGGTAACTAAGCGACGCGCGGCGCCTAGTTACCCGATGTGTACCATAGTTACCAGCGAGATCGCGGCTCCACATCGCTGGTGAGTCTGTCTGTGTGACATCTCACCAGCGATGTGAGCGATATTGTAAGCGATTGCGCGTGCACGTGATCGCTTACAATATCGCTAAAGATATCTCACCGTGTGACGGCCGCCATAGCGAGATCGCTGTTGCGTCACAGGTTTTGTGACGCAACAGCGGTCTCGCTATGTTTGACACGTAGCAGCGACCGGGCCCCCGTTGTGACATCGCTGATCGTGTCGGAATGGCCTAGACCATTTTTTGATCATCGGGTTGCCGCTGGGCAGCATGCATCGGTGTGTTTGACGCCTTAACAACAACCTCGTTGGCGACTCAGAACTCAGCCACGTAGATCTGAGTCGTCAGACTAACTGCTGTGTAACAGGGTCCCAACGACCTCCGAGGTCATTATACGGGTCGCCGTATCGTTGCTGCGTCGTTGAGTAGATCTGACTGTTTGACATCTCACCAGCGTCCACGTAGCGACGTTCCAGCAATCCTTACCAGGTTGTATTGCTGTCGGGATTGCTGGAACGTTGCCAAGTGTGATGGGACCCTTACTGTGCTCAAGTCTATACTGACGCCAGTGTGGAAAATGTTGTCTTGGAAGATATGTTGGAACAGAGATAATATGTGTCAAGGTGTGCTAGCTACTGGACTTGGGGGCAGGTGAAGAGAACAGAAATGAGAAAGTGAGTTGAAGGTGGTCAGAGGGAAAAGTGACATTATGATGTTAGATAGAGAACAGTAATGGTGAAGATGAGATCTAGTTTGTCTAGCTGTGTCCTTGGATGTGAGACATCAAAGGATGAAGCAAAAGTGACATACGTATGGATGCTGTGGGTGTATTGAAATCGCCCATGATGATGGTGGGAATGTCAGCAGAGAGATGTTGGATAAGTGATCAATAAAGTCAGTGGCAGAGCCCGGGGTCGATATATGAGATTGGAGGGAGAGTGGATGCGTACAGAGTGCATTTCAAAGAAAGGGAGGATAGAATTGGGATTGAGTTGAAGGTGAATTTGTGAGAAAGAAAAGGACCATGTCCTCCATCTTTTTTTTTATTGTTAAGGTACTTTCACACACAGCAATATTACTAGGCAATTTCACTGGCAATTTGCTGGTTGCTGTGAAATCATGGAGACATTGTTCCATTTGTACACAGCAACAAGATAGAACAATGTGTCCATGATTTCACTGCAACCAGCAAATTGCCAGTGAAATTGCATGCAATATTGCCGCGTGTGAAGGTGCCTTTAGGGTGAGGAGTGTGGTGAAGTAAAGTCTACCATAACACAGCACAGTAGGGGGATCTTTCTCTTAGGGCCAAGAAGGGTAGACAAAAGATAAAGAGTTAATGAATGAAATGTAGTTTGTTGCGTTTAAGGAGGAGCAGGGGTCTAGTAAATGGATGTTAGGTTGTAGAGGTTTCGGGGATTTTCAGTAACTGAGGAATGAAGGGAAGAAGAAATATTAGTAAGTTAGTAAATGATTATGTTAATTCCCTGTGGAAGGAGCAGGGATATCGCTCTGAAACGCTTCGGAATAAAGCCATCATTACTTGACATTTGTGATCCTTTCATCGTCCACCTTTGAATGGTAGTAGTTTGATTTATGGCCACTTTACACGTCCCGATATCGACGTCCAACTCCGATAAAAAGTCACGTGGTTCGTGCGTCGGCCCCGATATTGTTCGTGCGTTGTATGGTGTATATGTCCAATACGATGCACGAACGATGCCAAAACGATATCTGGGATCAAATGAGCCTGCTCTCCATCGGCCCGATATTGGATGGACATTGTGGCCGAATCGTGCTGTGTGAAAGCCCAACAACGATTTGGAGTACAACTTCCCCTATTCTCTCCCATGTTAAATAGTCGTTCCTGAGTCGCCCATACAAGGGGGCGTAGACATCGCAGTTGTGTTGCCTGCCGATATCGCGCTGTGTGACATCTCCTATGCGATCTTGGAATTCTGCCCAGAAAAAGCGCGCTCCCGCGTCGTTGTATCCAACATCGGACCGACGTTGGGACGTGTAAAGTGGCCATTAGATATGTTGGGCAATTAGGAGCCAATGAAGGGGTTAGCATAGAGGAGGAAGGAGTTGGCTTAGTTGGACTGCAGACGGACTGGAGAGCTGCAAGAGTGTTAGCAACGAGGACACAGTGGAGGATATTGCAGTAGTTGAGGCAGGAGATAATGAGGACCTGCACTAACATTTTAGTAGATTCAGAGTTGAGGAAAAAATGGATTCTGGAAAGATCTGTGAGATGGAGGCGGCAGGAGGTTGGCTATACGGTTAGGTGAAGGTGAAGGATAGGGCAGAGTTGATGCTTCTTCAAGGTGTGGACTTCTGGTACAGGGGAAGTCAATTAGTGGCAGTAGCAATGACTGGATGGTTGGAGGAACAACCTTAGGGCTTATTCAGACATCTAAAATTCTCCTATGCGAACTGTGTTTTTCATAGGTAACACTCATACCTGTGATAGTCTGTGGTGCCTTTTACATGTCCCTGATTTCTCACGGACTGATAGATACACTGAAAATCGCAGACGCGTGTCCAATTTTAATCCAATGGTTGGATTAAAATCAGCACTGAACGTGTGCGGATCTGCGAAAACATTGGACTGCGCTCAGATGACTTCCAAGTGCGGTACGATTTTTATGGAGACAAGGTTGAGAAACTTGTTTTTTTTATATTTCGTAAAGGTACCGTTACACACAGAGATATCTGTGCAGACATTGCTTGCAACTCACTGGTTGCAGTGAAATCATGGACACATTGTTCCACTTTGTTGTCGTGTACAAATGTAACAATGTGTCCATGACTTCACTGCAACCAGTGAGTTGCAAGCAATGTCTGCACAGATATCTCTGTGTGTAACGGTACCTTTAGAGAAAAACTGATGACACTCTGATCAAAGTCCAATCAAAATATTCAATCTGTTTTTCTCATTTGAGAATATTGTATGTGTTACTGAGCTCTTACTCAGCAATTCACCTTATGTTCCAGTTCAAACAAGATGAGAGAATATAGCTATACATTACATTCCCACATATCATTCCCCTTATTATCTCCAGTCATTGTATTATTACACAGGATCTTTATGATGTTACATCGTCATCTTCTCCCCATTCAGGTCCCTACAATATCGGATCCTCTCACATCTTCTATACAAGAGAATTCTCCTGATTGACCATCAAGGATGGATCTGGACAGGGACAAGATGGCGGAGAGGATCTTCCACCTCACCCTAGAGATCCTCTTCCTTGTTACTGGAGAGGTGAGAGATTGTGATGACAATGTCACATGACATCATTCTTATCTATGGACAGAATAACAGATGACAGAACTGGAGAGGTGAGGACTCTGGAAATGTCTGGAGACTGGAGATTTATTAATGTGTCTCTCCATAACCAGGATTACACAGTAGTGAAGAGCTCTAGTGATCTGTGCTGTCAGGACCCTGTGTCTGAGGGAAGAGCCCTGAGCCCAATCACGGGGCCTCCACCTCACCCCCTGATACATGAGGACATCAATGACCAGAAGATCCTACAACTCACCTACAAGATGATTGAGCTGCTGACTGGAGAGGTGACACTGCTGGGAATGCTGCTGCTGCTGCTGGGACATTATACAGTAACGCTATGAAGGGATCGGGGGGTGACAATGGTATCATTGTATGTGTCAGGTTCCTATAAGGTGTCAGGACGTCACCGTCTATTTCTCCATGGAGGAGTGGGAGTATTTAGAAGAACACAAAGATCTGTACAAGGACATAGTCATGATGGAGGATCCCCAGCCGCCCCTCACATCACCAGGTAATAGACAGGACTAAATACACACGGCCTATAATGATCTGTATGTAAAGAATGAATTCAGTCCTGTATGTGTCTCCTCCAGGTCTATCCAGTAAGAGGACAACACCAGAGAGATGTCCCCGTCCTCTTCTCCCACAGGACTGTAAACAAGAAGATCCCGATGTTCCTCCGGATGATCAGGTAGATGGAGAGAAGGTGTGATGAGATCTCCCTATGATGTGTAGACGGCTGTGAAGGTCTTGTGCTCAGTCTTGTTTTATCCTCCAGTATTCTATGTTTTATACTTGTGTAATGAGAACGGTGGAGATGGCAGATTACAGCTGATCATAGATGGGACTTCTCCATCTGTCTGTGACTTTTACAATCTTTGTTTCAGGGTGAAGATCTGCCCCATATTAATACTACAGAGACATATGTGAGGGGTGATGAAGATCTGCCCCATATTAATACTACAGAGACATATGTGAGGGGTGATGAAGATCTGCCCCATATTAATACTACAGAGACATATGTGAGGGGTGATGATGATCTGCCCCATATTAATACTACAGAGACATATGTGAGGGGTGATGATGATCTGCCCCATATTAATACTACAGAGACATATGTGAGGGGTGATGATGATCTGCCCCATATTAATACTACAGAGACATATGTGAGGGGTGATGATGATCTGCCCCATATTAATACTACAGAGACATATGTGAGGGGTGATGAGTGGTGTAAAGTGGAGATTCCTACAGATAACCACCCTGGTGAGTAGTAACCACTAGTGATGGGCGAACCCACCAATGTTCAGGTTCGGTGTACTCACCCAGACTTTTTCTTTAAAGTCCGAGTCCGAACCCTGATCTCTGAATTTTAAAGCTATGGCATGGGGGCTGGGGTGCTGTAAAAAGGAAATAATTAATAAACAGCAGCATTGTACTTCCAGGCCGCTCTAAAACATCCTGGATATTCACTGCAGAGGGGCCCAACAGCCAATCACAGATGCTATCACAGAGAATGGGCGTCTGTGATTGGCTGCTGGAGTAATCTTGAAACAGACCATATATTCTAAATAAAATGGGAATTGTTGATGATATCAACTTCCTGTTTGTGGCACATTAGTATATGGGAGGGGAAATACTAATGTGCCACAAACAGAAAGTTGATATTATCAACAATTCCCATTTTATTTAGGTGTTTCCATATAAATGGCCCACCCTATATTAGGATGTCAGTCAATGCATGAGGGGCCCAACAGCCAATCACAGATGCTGTTACGGTGAATGGGTGCCTGTGATTGGCTGCTGGAGTAACCTGAAACAAGCCCATACATTCCAGCATCTAGAATATATGGGATCTTTCCAGATTACTCCAACAGCCAATCACAGACGCCCATTCTCTGTGACAGCATCTGTGATTGGCTGTTGGGCCCCTCACGCATTGACTGACATCCTAGTATAGGGTGGGCCATTTATATGGAAACACCTAAATAAAATGGGAATTGATGATAATATCAACTTCCTGTTTGTGGCACATTAGTATTTCCCCTCCCATACACTAATGTGCCACAAACAGAAAGTTGATATTATCATCAATTCCCATTTTATTTAGGTGTATCTATACAAATGTCCCACCCTGTAAAAAATGTGCGTAGCATTTCACTGTATTTTTGATTCTCAGCTGCCACTCCCAGCTGTCTGGCTTTAACTTGGCTAGCAATCAAAATATAGGAAATCCCATTATTTTTTTCTTATTTAAATAAATAATTAAACAAAAAAAGTGTGGACTTTGCCCTATTTTTAATCACCAGCCAAGGTAAAACCCAGGCAGCTGGAGGCTGTGATTCTCAGGGTGGTAACGCCCAAGTGTTCTAGGCGCCTCACGCTGAAAATCGCAGCTTGCATCCGCCCCTGAAAAAGGTTCATTCTTTTGGAGTGTCATTTTCAGGAGCTTTACTCTGCTCTTCCAGCGGCCCTGGTGGGGGTGGTACGATGGGTAATAAAGGGATTATTGGCACGTGGCACTAAGGCACTAATTCATAGTGTTGGGCCCATATTAGACCCGGCCACTATGAATTTCTAGTAAACAAAAAAAGAAACGCACTGTTCTCCCTTACTCCCCAGCTTCATTGTTTTGTATCATAAGTAGAAGCTGACCTCTATTCTATTCATATCATTTGTGAAATTCTCACCAGTAGAGATGTTTTCGAACGAATTATGATATGATAACTCTCATATCAATGCGATGGTGGATGTGATACATCAGTCTATTACGTATGTAACAAAAAGCCTTGATTCCGTGTGAATGTACTTACATTTTGTTTAATAAAGAATTTTTGAATAAGAAAAAGAAACACAACACAGATAAAAAAAACATTTTCATTTAAATAAAACACAAAACACATCCCTCGTTCCACTCTTAAATAACCAAAAAACAAACCCTCTGATGATAAATCCACAGGCGAACATGTTCAGCTCTGTTACATCTCTGTGAGCAGACATATGTCCGAATGCCATGAGAAAGGTTATCTAAGTTGACAGCCAGTGGAGTAACTACAGAGCCGCGGGCCCCGTTGCAAGATGCACTCCGGGGCCCCTATAGGTGAGGAGCGGGGGTGCTGATGAAGAAATTTGAGGAGGGGTGCTAGCGGGGTGGCCGGCGCGATTACCTGCTCTGCCGTCTTGTGCATGGATGAGTCGAGGGGCGGGCACAGGCCTCCCTCCGCTCCTCATCCAGCGCTATCGCGGTCGCGGCGGGTGGCTGGAGTTACGCCACTGTTGACACCTAACCTACATCAGCAGTGAACACTGTTGACGATATGAACTGCATTATATGGCATCCGGATCCCAGCCATAAGGGAGCGCTCTCACTCACAGTTGGGATCCATGTGCTGTTATACATCTCATAGGGTCACACGAGTTTACTGCTGATGGGGCTCGGCTGTGAATTAGATGACTTTCTCACGGCTCCCAGTTATCAGTGCCGATGTGTGTCTGGTCATACAGATGTAGAAGAGCTGAATAGTACAAAATAGACCCCACAATTGATTTTTCAACATCTTCTGAATCTGACAATATTTTACTGTTTGAGCACATAGCCATTTGTCTTTTGGAACTCAGATTGTGCTGGAATAGTGTGCGGGCACCATTTACAAACCATCTAAGGTGCCTGACTAGGAGAAAACGAGAACAATAGAAAACTCCATAAAGTGACTCCATTTCTTAAGGGATTTCATCTATAGTAGAGCCTATTTTGACCCCGCAGTGACTTTCGGGAAATTAGCATGCAGTAGATGTTGGAGAGCAAATATGCCATTTTAGCATCAAATATGTAATCTTCATCTTGTCACAAATAAACAACAAATTTGCACTTCAGTAAGGAAGCGGAATAACTCCACTGGCACTGGAGTGATTTCACTTCCTTACTGAAGTGCAAATTTGCATATTTCCTAGAGGGGGGAAGTGGCTACAATCTCCTCACCTACTTAACTGTCTTCTTATGGTTGCAGGAAAACTTCTCTCCATAAGGTAGATAGCAAGTTCCCAAATAAACAACATACATTTTTAAGTGGATTATTCCCATTATAGCAATGAAATAAGTAAATACTAACTGTGGTTTGGATGGATTGAAAAGATCAGAGAAGCAATAGGGACTCTTGGCTTTGGGAGAGAAGATTTTTCTGGATTGGTTTATGGAAGTCAAGTTGTTTTCAAGAGTCTTATGTACTAGTAATTTATAAACTTTATTTTCCAGGTCGCCCCTCATAACCGCACCACAGGAGGTTGCAGCTCATATAGGAACAGGAAACACATAAGAGATTAAAAGCCCTCCCACCTCACCCTACTCAGTGTTTTTCCTGTCCCTATACAGGACAGATGAGTAAGAGGTTATGCTGCAGAGTGCACTTGGACGGCTCAGAGGGATTGGGAGCTCCATCCTTCTCCTTCTGTCTGTCAAGCAAGTTCAGGGCTCTAGAGGAGATGTCCCTCTGCCTGCGCCGGCAGATCAGGACAAGGCTTCCGCCGCCACCCGCTTCCCCGCACATGGGGCTCTCGGCATCCTGTGTGGCTCCACTTCCGTGATGACTGTGTAGTTCCCAAATTGGACCCAGCATTTTGACCAAAGGTAGTCTCCACAGTAAACCTGAATCAGGAGATAGTCTTACCTTCCTTTTCTAAAAATCCAAGGAACTCGAAAGACCTTCAGATGAATGCTCAAGATGTTAAATACGCTGCAAATAGAAAGAGCGCAAATAGGATCTTATCTCACACACACTGGAAAATCCTGCTAATGGTTGCGCTCACCGTAGAGGGTTGTGAGAATCACAACTACTATATCCATTCGATCAAAGACTGCTGCAAGTATCCACTTTAAATTAAAGTTTCACCGATGTAGATCCTCCACATGCGCTGCCGATCAATAATGATAACCAAGGTATCCATGAAGGTTTATTGGCCTACATGTTTCGAAACACATTTTATGAGGGTTTATTGGCCTATGCGTTTCGTAGATGTCTCGCTACTTCTTTAGAGCACACATCATGATCATCTTTATCAAGATGTTAAATGGACAGTGCTAGCATTTCTGGAAGCTACCAGGCACTGGAGATTGGATTTGAATCTTTTTGTCCAGTTTTGGGGCAAGAACAGGAGCCTGGAAAGTAATCTTAGCCAGGAGGATAAGATCCATGATTAGTTTAGCCTATTTCTCAGACCTCCTCCATAAATAGTCAGAGCGCCGTATACAAAGGTAGTTTTCACTTCTTGGGCAGTCAGAGCAGGATGAGTTCAAATACCTTTTGTAGACCTAATAAGTTAGTTGTCTTGTCAAATCAGTAAACTGCATTCGGTAGGAAGGTTCTTCCTTATGTTGGACCCATTCTGGTGCGATTCTGGTGTGATATTTGAAAAGCTATTGAGTAGGTTGGTGTGGGAGTGCATTTCCTGTACCTGTAAGGGCCCCTTTACATGCCGCCACAGGAAGGCAGCAACCGCCGGGCACTGGGGATAATTGTGGCTGTTGCCATGAAATCACTACGAAATGGCGGCGTGTAAATCGTGAAATTCCTTCCTGTGTCCCGCAGTTCCTTCGGATACCTGTTTCTGACCCGTGCTCAAAAACAGGAAGGCACAATTCTTATGGTGGTGGCGTGTAATTGGGGCACAGGCAAGGTATTTGCGTTGCTTACGAATTCCCAGGGGCGTGCCACGGCGTCATGGATACCGCGCCCCATCAGCGATCATTGGTGGAGGCTCCTGAGTTACGATTGGTTGTCCCTTAACAGGGTGCCATATTTAAAGAGCTATCCATTCACAGTCCACAATTGCACTGGCGTCATGTATTAGCCAGCCTTCCTGCGCAGGCTGGCCAATCATGACTCTATTGCGTTGTCAAATCAACGCTTGTGCATCACAGAATACACAACTTTGTCACGCCTATGTCCTTAAGGCGCGAAATATGTACGCCCACATTCCTTTGTGGTAGCGGCGTGTAAACCAGGGAAGGTATTCAACAGGAAGTAAGCCACAGGAGCTGTCGGCACTTCCGGGGAACGCAGATACCTTCTGTGGAGCACGCAGTGGCGGCGTGTATATGCGTCATCAGCGATCGGTATCCACCGTTAAAAACGTGCACGTGCGGTGGATACCTGTTGCTAGCAACAGTGGCGGCGTGTAAAGGTACCCTAAAGGATATGAGGCAACCTCCTGTGGTGGTCATGATGGGCTCATAATATGGAAACAGAATTACCGGTAGGACTGATTCCCATTTTTCTATTGACAAAATGATGGACATAACTTGGGATAAAGTAGATGTTTTACTAGTATTATTTTGGCCTACATAACATTTTGGCTTATTAGTCTGAACATAGGGTCAAATATCGTGCTCTACTGGTTCCTACTCTGAGGTCTAATGCTGGATTGTGGACTGTGTTTGTCTTCGTAAATAATAGAATTTTGTTACGTAACTTGTAATTTCTTTGGACATTTTATAAATATTATGAAAATATAATAAGGATAACAGTAATCTTTATTCTTGTCAGATGACTGCACCAGGAGATCAGAAGAACAACTGACATGTGCAACTTTGAAATTAGAAGACCTTGATATCACACAGGATACAAATGAACTAAATGTAATTATTTCAGATATCCCATCATCCATTCATAGCAAAGATCTATCATCAGATTTTATTGAACGTGTCCTATGTTCTGATTCATCATGGACTATTAGAAAAAATAATAGTGAAAAAAGCCTTGAAAAGACGCTACTTTCAAGTTCAGAATATGGAAATAGTTTTTCCCTAAAAACTTCTTTTATTACTCATCAAAAAATTCACTCAGAGACGAAAAGATTTTGCTGTTCCAAGTGTGGGAAATATTTTAACCAGAGATCACATCTAATTAGTCACAGCAGAACTCACACAGGGGAGAGGCCATATTCATGTTCAGAATGTGGGAAACAATTTCACCAGAAATCAAATCTTGATAGCCACCAGAGAACACACACAGGGGAGAAGCCTTTTTCATGTTCAGATTGTGGAAATTGTTTTGTAAATAAATCACATCTTGTTAAACATCAAAGAACTCACACAGGGGAGAAGCCATTTTCCTGTTCAGAATGTGGGAAATGTTTTGCAGATAAATCAAATCTTGTTACACATCAGAAAATTCACACAGGGGAGAGGCCATATTTTTGTCCAGACTGTGGGAGATGTTTTGGAAAGAAATCAATTCTTGTTAAACACCAAAAATTGCACACTGGGGAGAGGCCGTTTTCATGTTTAGAATGTGGGAAATGTTATGCACATAAATCACACCTTATTACACACCAGAGAACACACACAGGGGAAAAGCCATATTCATGTTCAGAATGTGGGAAACATTTTAACCAGAAATCACATCTTGTTAGCCACCAAAGAACTCATACAGGAGAGAAACTGTATTCATGTTTAGAATGCGGGAACAATTTTACCCGGAAATCACATCTCGTTAGTCACCAAAGAACTCACACAGGGGAGAAGCCATATTCATGTCCTGAATGTGGGAAATGTTTTGCAAATAAATCAAGTATTGTTAAGCACCAGAGAATTCATACAGGGCAGAAGCCATATTCATGTTTAGAATGTGGGAAATGTTTTAACCAAAAATGGCATCTTTGTGAGCATCAAAAATCTCATATGGGGAGATGCCATTCTCATACCTAGAAGTGGAGAAATAAAAATTGTGTTGACGTCCGAGAAAAACTTACGTAGGGAGAATGCATACACAGTATTTTGACAAATAACAGAAACTGTCAAAGTAAAGATTAATAAGTGGCGAGAAAGCAACTAAGAACTTACATTAGAATTAGTACATTATTTGTAGTTGTATATATTTTAACTAAAAAAGCAAAACAGAAGAAGTATTCCATGGGCATTGAATATTTCACTGGTGAATATATATATATATTTATATTGAATATATCAATCTACACAAAGGAAAAGTTTGTTTGGTGTTCACCAGCTGGGAGATTACAGCAGTCGGGCAACAATCATTTGGTGGGTGCTGAAATCAGCAGGTGCGTCATGTCATAGCAGAGTTAGCAGGTATGTGAAGATAATCAGTATATATACAGTTAGGGCCAGAAATATTTGGACAGTGACACAATTTTGGCGAGTTGGGCTCTGCATGCCACCACATTGGATTTTAAATGAAACCTCTACAACAGAATTCAAGTGCAGATTGTAATGTTTAATTTGAAGGGTTGAACAAAAATATCTGATAGAAAATGTAGGAATTGTACACATTTCTTTACAAACACTCCACATTTTAGGAGGTCAAAAGTAATTGGACAAATAAACATAACCCAAACAAAATATTTTTGTTTTCAATATTTTGTTGCGAATCCTTTGGAGGCAATCACTGCCTTAAGTCTGGAACCCATGGACATCACCAAACGCTGGGTTTCCTCCTTCTTAATGCTTTGCCAGGCCTTTACAGCCGCAGCCTTCAGGTCTTGCTTGTTTGTGGGTCTTTCCGTCTTAAGTCTGGATTTCAGCAAGTGAAATGCATGCTCAATTGGGTTAAGATCTGGTGATTGACTTGGCCATTGCAGAATGTTCCACTTTTTTGCACTCATGAACTCCTGGGTAGCTTTGGCTGTATGCTTGGGGTCATTGT
Organism: Allobates femoralis; assembly: GCA_033576535.1. NCBI lineage: Eukaryota > Metazoa > Chordata > Amphibia > Anura > Aromobatidae > Allobates > Allobates femoralis. The sequence continues at coordinate 475,398,902 of JARQOC010000006.1, read as the reverse complement.
CCATCTGTACTATGAAGCGCCGTCCAATTAACTTTGCAGCATTTGGCTGAATCTGGGCTGAAAGTATATCCCGGGTACACTTCAGAATTCATCCGGCTACTCTTGTCTGCTGTTATGTCATCAATAAACACAAGTGACCCAGTGCCATTGAAAGCCATGCATGCCCATGCCATCACGTTGCGTCCACCATGTTTTACAGAGGATGTGGTGTGCCTTGGATCATGTGCCGTTCCCTTTCTTCTCCAAACTTTTTTCTTCCCATCATTCTGGTACAGGTTGATCTTTGTCTCATCTGTCCATAGAATACTTTTCCAGAACTGAGCTGGCTTCTTGAGGTGTTTTTCAGCAAATTAAACTCTGGCCTGTCTATTTTTGGAATTGATGAATGGTTTGCATCTAGATGTGAACCCTTTGTATTTACTGTCATGGAGTCTTCTTTTTACTGTTGACTTAGAGACAGATACACCTACTTCACTGAGAGGGTTCTGGACTTCAGTTGATGTTGTGAACGGGTTCTTCTTCACCAAATAAAGTATGCGGCGATCATCCACCACTGTTGTCATCCGTGGACGCCCAGGCCTTTTAGAGTTCCCAAGCTCACCAGTCAATTCCTTTTTTCTCAGAATGTACCCAACTGTTGATTTTGCTACTCCAAGCATGTCTGCTATCTCTCTGATGGATTTTTTCTTTTTTTCAGCCTCAGGATGTTCTGCTTCACCTCAATTGAGAGTTCCTTTGACCGCATGTTGTCTGGTCACAGCAACAGCTTCCAAATGCAAAACCACACACCTGGAATCCACCCCTGACCTTTTAACTACTTCATTGATTACAGGTTAACGAGGGAGACGCCTTCAGAGTTAATTGCAGCCCTTAGAGTCCATTGTCCAATTACTTTTGGTCCCTTGAAAAAGAGGAGGCTATGCATTACAGAGCTATGATTCCTAAACCCTTTCTCCGATTTGGATGTGGAAACTCTCATATTGCAGCTGGGAGTGTGCACTTTCAGCCCATATTATATATATAATTGTATTTCTGAACAGGTTTTTGTAAACAGCTAAAATAACAAAACTTGTGTCACTGTCCAAATATTTCTGGCCCTAACTGTTATATATATATATATATATATATATATATATATATATATATATATATATATATATATTAATATTGCAACCCCTTACTCTGAACATCCCAAAAAATACCCAACCTTTTTCCTCCCCTCTTCTTCCTAACTCCCAATCTTAGTGATCTGCCATTCATTACAGTTACTTACAGCACACAATCTCCATGTCTGACCAATGTATATGACTCCTCTATACGGCAATAATAAGCATATTCATATTACAAATTAATATTAAGATTTACAATGCATTCCTTCTTTGTACGGACATATGATGTGATTGATTTTTTAAAAAAAGTTTTTTATCATGTTCTATACTAAGTATAGCAGAGTTTTTCACAGCATTGGGAACTGATTTCCTTTCTCTGTACCTCAATAAATGTATTATTCAGTCTAAGGGGACTTTGATTTTAAATACTTTCTCAGTTATACCAATAACCTTAAAAATGTGTACTTTAAAGAATAACCATATCAGATAAGTGTCCCCAAGCTTAATCTGACACTTAGGACACTCAGGGTCCCTTCTGTTACCCATCCTTGACAATTCTTCTGGTGATAAATAAATCCTATGTGTAATGAACAATTGCAACATGTTATAGGCTGGAATTTTAAAAAGTAAAGTGTTCATACGTTAGAAAATTGTTCTTCATTTATTGACAATACTTCTTCCCATTAACTTTCTGCTGGAGTATTATGGCATTTATATATCCTTTGGACAAATGTTACGGGGAGCTTAGGGAGGAAAGGAACCTGGGCCCCTGAATTGTCCTTCAGGCTAGGGGAACCCTGACTTTCCTTAACTCAGGGGTACCCTAGATGGTAGAGAGGCCTGAGTCTCCAACCTGTCCCTTTCTCCTGTCCAGCCCTGAGCTAACCCCCACCCCAGGGGGAGAACCGTAATGGAACTCACAGATATAGACAGAAAAGGATAAAGCAAACAACACCACACAGCAAACAATCAGGAAGATACAATATGAGTGTAGGGAGAACTCAAATACAAATAGCAAATGAAAAACCAACAAGGTATACTTCACCAGACACCAATCAACAATTAGAGTTTCAACAGCAACTCCAACACAGTACCGGTATGCAAGAGCCGGCATCCAGGAATGTTCCGAGCCATACTAAAAGGGTGAAGGTGTTCCAGCAGCCTCAGCCTTTAATTCACACTAATTAAAAAGTTAACTCCTGCAGAGCTGAACATCAGTGAAGAGGCTTAAGGCTGCACGTCAGACTCCCCAGTGTGAACAGGGTCTGAAGCCGAGGCCTCTAATTTTACCTTCCAAAACTAGGGAAACTTATTGACTCGAGTATAAGCCTAGGGTGAGAAATGCAGCAGACCCCCATCCTGTTATATAGCGCCCCTCAGCAGTGGTATATAGCGCCCTCAGCAGGAGTATATAGCGCCCCTCATCAGGGGTATATAGCGCCCCTCAGCAGTGGTATTGAAATGGAGAGCCTCACACCTCTCGGGTGGGCTTAACCTCTTAATGTGTCTGCTGCCAAATTGAATGGTTATCTGGTGTGTCCGGACCACCGAGTAAAAATACACTTGACACACCAGGTCAAAGTAAAATTACAGATAACCTTTATTAAACAAGCAATGCCAGCTTCTTATAGGGACGTTACAAGGGGGGAGGGATATTGCACCATATTGCAAAATATTGTCTATGTTAGCAGATTTCCTTTAAGACAACATTAAATCATCAGTTTATTGTTACAAAGGTCAATCAACGTCCAGATATTTTCTACATTTCCCCATTCCTACGCTGCAGATTTCAGACTTCCTCTTTCCGCTCAACCTCGTCTGGAAAGAATAGTAAGTCTGAGCAAGAAAGAGGAAGTTCACAGGAAACATTAATTTATAAGAGAAGTCAGATGCAGAAAGTACACTTCTGGATGGCATAAATCTTAAAGGAACCAGGGAGAATTACATCAGTGTACTCAAAATGGAGTTTGAAAGTCTTCATCTAATTAGGACCAGATATCATTAACTCTTTTATTGCCTTAACAATTCCCCCCTTGGAGACATTCAAACTCTTTCCCTACTTCTTATATTTCCCTAGGGCGGCGGGGGGAAGGGTAGTGGAAAGGGGAAGGGCGCTTCACCAACATTGAGACAACCATAATGTCTAACCGTAATGACAATCATTACACCTTTGTAACTGGTCTTGCACCCTAAACTGTTATCTAAGATGATATCTCACTTCTCTATTTAATACTACTGGAATACATAGTAAAAGTTATACACATACAAATATGGAGATTATATTTACTAAAATAGGTTCTAAACATAATTAAAATGAATGCTGCTCCCACAGTTCCCTTCTCACTTGGCAAGGAGTGAATGCTCCAACCAAAGTGCATGGACACAGACCTACTCAGATGGGTACATTCTCCTCCCCTAGTTGACGGAGCCGGTCTTCCTACACCACTTCACCGTATTCCCCACAAAGGTCTGCCCATTACACCATCGGATGGACACAAACACTCACAAACCATGGCAAACAGGGAAACTATACGAATGCCGCAATCAAGCACCGGTCATAATTATCACTCAACTGTTAGTCATTATATTTGACGTTCTCCATAAGTCGGTCCTCACTACGGTCTAATTCAGGAGGGCCTGGCCTCGTACCAAGTCAATGTTGCTTCAGTCTTATCTAAAATAAATCAGTCCTTGATATTCAAAAATAAAGGTGTCCTAAGCGGTCAGTGTCCCTTGGGATGTTTATATCCATTGCATATAGGCCAGCGTCTTTAGTAAGAGACATTCGGTAGTTCTCCTGGGCTCGTCTGCCTTGCAGTGTAGATCTTGGATCTAGTTGGGCTGCCATTCGAGCTCTTCAGCTGTCTCAGTCATCTGCAGATTTTCTAACGTTTCTTCTGACCATCACTCCATCTCCAGGCTGTGAGAAGCGACTTCGGTCCACAGTAGCTGCATCTGAACAACATTTTCAACCATAATCTCATAAAAATTTGTACCATTTTCAAAACTATCTATGACCTAGTAATACCCTGCAACACAAAAACAAATCACACAAAAGTTTACTTATAACCTTAAGAATATAGGTCACCCCCACCTTGAGCATCTTATCATCTAATATTACATATACACACCATCTTTCAAGAAAAAGATATAAAAAGAATATGGTATCAGTTCTTGACTTACCAATAAATGAAAAACAATCATCCCTAAGAGAAGAGGAAGAGATATACTATATATACAGAAACATTACATTCTTTGGGTTCGTGACAGTTACATACAATCAAAAATCATTTTTCCATTGATTAAAATATCAAAATAAATTGTCACCCAAGATAGTTCATGGAAACAAAAACATAAGATTTACACAATGTATAAATGATACACCCACTCCTAATAGTACCCTAGTAATGTCCTTAAGACTGGAAACCTACCTAACCAGCGGAGGTCGGCACCCTCTTGAAACGCCTGTGGTGCCCCCGCTCCACGTCGACTCACCCTATCTGTCCCTAACCTATCCCTGATCTTTTATACCTTTTTCAGTTTGGAAAGTGTTGTTTAGTCCATTACCTTCCATAAACATATACCGCAGTTGCTCAGTCAACATATATATATATGAGGGTCAGTAGATACACTGTCAATAGTCTGTAATTGAAACAGGTCTCAGCAGGTCGGTCAGAGCACAAATAAACAATATGATACAATGTAAAACCAAATAAATATAACGTATAGTATAACATTAGACAGTATAATTACTGTATACTTATCATCAGTGGCCTCTCTGCTTTTCTGAAAAACAGGTCAAAAAGGTAACTGGATATCTGGGAAAACTTCCAATTATTTATTATACACCTACCATATTCTTATTTACATATATATTCACTCATTTACCTACTTACTCTGCTTCAGAACATTTTTAACCAACATATTAGACATCTTATGGTATTTTATATAGGAGAGAGAGATCCACACCTACTAGGACATGTTTATATAGGAGAGAGATGTCACCTACTAGCACATGTTTATAACTTTCCTCTCCTTGTCCGCACCCTATTTGCAATTCTTAAGGCTTGTGGAGCGGCTACTGCTTAATATTCTTACCTTTCTTAGTTGTGTTGTGTGTAGGAATAATGCAGGACTGTACACGAGGCCTTACCTGTAACCAGGAGCGAACCAGGCAGTATTCATCTGACTACACTCGTGACCGGTCGAGGTGTATGTGGGGCCAAGCAAAGACTATTCTAACCTTACTTGAAGAGAGACGTCGTCATGGCCTGTCCTTTTTCCCGTCCTTCAGTACAACTCCCTTTTTGTTCCTTGAGTATTTATTTAGTTCTGTCCGGGCAGTTTGATACCGAGGGGGTGCTTAGGCAGCCAGACGTAACAAGGCTGGGATGGATGACCTCCCACCATTTACCTAGACTAACTTTATTTAACTTCAAATTGTACCTTGCCCTCTACCTCTAGGGGTCACCTGTAGTGATTGTCAGCGTGATTATACCATCCTAGACTGGTAACATGGTGTCTACCTCACCGTGATTTACCAATTCTGCATTTTGTATGCTTACCTTTTTTTTGTAAGAATTGTTGTACCTAGAAGAAGCTCCACTTGCTCATGAAAAAGTGCAAAAACTCAGAATCAATTGCTCTGATGACCTCATGCGAGGATCCTACCGGTGTCCAGCGTAAGATCATCTCTCCTATACGTACATTGGTACATCTGGAATAAAACACTGAAGAATTCGTATTAGCTTAAAAAAATCAGAAAAAAACTTATTCAACAAAATTCTTATTACAATTCTCTACTAATTATTGATAGCTATAAACTATGACTGTTTCCTGCTTAACCAAAAACCCATTTAAATTCTGTAATTCTGTTATAAATGTCTCTATTGGCGCTATATCTATAACTATAACTGAATTTAACCTCCATTATAACTGTCTATATCCCCCCTTCGCATGAGGGAATCACGTTGGGAACCCGGGGAATCAGAAGATATCAGAGTAAAGGTATATATATATATATAAACTGGTAGTGGAACTAACTGTGATGTAGTCTCATTGTTAACAGGCCTTTTGGGTGGTGCAAGATGGCTGCCTCAGGAAGTTCTGACGGGCAAACTTCCTCTGAGTCTTACATTCCTAAGATGGGGGGACACTCTGAGCTGAGGTTTCATATCTGAATCTGAAAACAAGTCCATCCCCCACCTGGAGCCATAACAAAAAAAAAACAACTTTAGAAAACAATGGGATTAGAATCTGAAGATGTAACACACATATACTAAGTATTATCATCTGTTCTCTATGCCTCTTCTAAAAACTATTGTTCCTCCGTAAAATTTAGACAGAAACATACAAAAATTATCCCGAATAGTTATCATAGTGTCTAAAGAATATTAACACAACACAAACAAGAAGACAGGGGGTCAGAATGACTCAATAAAATAGAGTAACCCCTGTATGAAAATCAGTATAACCTAATTCTGTAGGACCTCAAGCAAGAATGTACAAAAACTGTCCAAAATAACTATTATTGCGTCCAATAATAGGCAATATTACTAGCTTCCAACTAAATACACAGTAAACAATTATGATTCTTAATATTCACAGCCAAAAATGAAAGGATCTGAAATGTGATGATTTTTCCTTACTACATGTAAAAATGAAAATGCAGAACTCAGACTCCTTCCCCCCTCCCTTATAGTACCTGATGGGAGGGGGGAAATATCTGCGCACAAAGGGAACATACACACATTATAAGGTAGCGTTCTAGGAATTGCTTGGCAGCATGTATAACCCAAAAAACTTATACTAAGCACAAACACCTGCTTCACATCATGCGTGATACAAAACGTCAAAACATGCAGTCATCTATAGACAAGACAAAAATCAACCCTGACATTATATCTCACATCTCAGTATACATACAGTATACACAGGGGCCCTGATTACAGCTTCCTTCAACATTTACTATGGTGGTTATAGCCATCTAACGTTATACACACATAACCATATAGCATTACAGCACCCTCTTTCCCCTTCAACGTCTTCATAGCCTTCTAATGGCTTGTTTGCATTTTTAACATACTTTCTGCCGGAGGGAGACTGTGAGACTGTACTTTTTCATTGAAAAGACGCAACATCTTCAATCACTATTTACCAGTGTCCCTATCCCACAGTACACCAGTCTTCCCTCCTTCTTGGAGAGGACGCCTGTCCTTTACTGACAGCCTGCGTTCCCGTATTTAAAGCGAATGAATCCTAACAAATAATCACAAAACCACAGTCTTGGGCATGATATTATTTTGACATTTGCCGATGGTCACCCAATCACAATGAAAACATCACAATTATCATTATATTTTTAAACTCCATCCAATTTCAGAAGTCTGACTCAATATTCTGCATTCCATTGACTCCACTGTATTATAAACAATGTTTCCAAAGAAAAAACAAAAGCAGTGATTCCAGCACAATGTAAATGAATATATTTTGTCTGTTCTCTACATACTCACATATATTCCAATTAGGACTTCTGTTTGTAAACCTGAGGATCTGGACTTTGACTGATTAACACCCATATTATAGCTTAAACCCAAGTCTCTATGCTTCCATCTTGGCTATAACTGTCCACCCCTTCAAGACTACCACTGCCAGCAGGGTTGTATAAAGGGGAGTCAACTGGGATACCTTCAGTGAGCCGGGCATTAAAGTTTATTCTGAACATTCTAAACCTTGGGAAAAAATTTGTCTACACAGGGGATAATAAAACTCTAAAAGGTATATGTTGTGAAATGACTAAAGCTTACTTAGTGTGCAGAACAATAACCATTGTATTTACCCTAAGGCGGCCCCTGGACACACCACGTGTGGAGCAGTTAAACCCAAATTCAATAACCACTTCTGCACAGCACCTTGTAACCCCACATTAAATATATCTAGACCTCTCTCATTTAAGTGTACTCCATCTGAACGGTATAGTTCCGGAGCAAAACCTTCCAAGTCTGTGTGCCCGTAGGAAAAACCACCCACCATCGGCATAAACCGCTCAACCGCTTTGTTGAAGCGTTTCCGATCAGATTCTAGAAAACCTGAACCACCACAAAACCAATGTAGGCGGGGAATGATTTCTGAAAAACTATAGCAGTCTCAGGGAATATTGAATGGACAATTTTGATGTCATGTTGAATTTTCTGCAATAAATCCGAAGTACAGACTTTTCCAAGATCATTACCTGCCAAATGGATAATAATAAGATCTGGTACGGGAGAGTGACATATCAAGTCCGCCAGGGTAGAACGTAAAGAGTTCCAGCGCATTCCCCTATATCCGTACCACCGTATATCGATAAAATCCTTGGGGAAAAATACATTTTCTGAATACAGACGTCCGTGGGCCCTCTTCTCTGCCCAATAGATATATGAATGTCCAACAATCCAGACATGCTTCCTAACGGCTCCTGTAGCCGCCATATTACCTCTTATAAAAGGACAATTTTCGGGGAAGACACTAAGGGGGTCAATACCTTTTTGCTAGGGGTTTCCAAATTAGGAAATTGACTTGATAACTGTAAGCACAAATACACCTTTACTCAGTATTTGTCTGTCGGTAGATATTTCTGTCTAGTAATTTCCCTTTCCTCCACAGAGTCAGCAGAAATAGCAAGCTTCACACCTTGCCGAAATCAGTCAATCAGAATCAGTCTGAGGACTAGAACTGGAATTGTTGTCACCAAAAAGATAAAACAAATAAAACATCAAACTGTGTCGGCCCCCTCTACACCTCAGTGGGGCAACAACTGGGGAATATAACTTTCTCGCATATACTTCTCGTAACAACACTCCTTATATTACTATCGTTAACTGGACAGGTATATTCTGTCTGAATACCTTGAGTACTGGAGAAGTGCCAGGGATTGCTATCCCGTGCATATGGCACGTCAGTAACACTATTTATTATCCAGCCAGCGGGTGTAATCACCAGTTCTATACCTTGTTTGCACCCAGGGCACGTCATAAAGAATAGAGAGACGAGACAGTCACTACAATCACCTAAATATCCATCCACCACCACAGCTGAGGACACCAACACTCTGCCCTCAACTTGCGCACGCGGTCTTGGTGGGAAACCCTTGTGTCATCAGCCGTATCAGAGGCTGGAACCAGTAGTGCCTATATTGTTACATATATGTATACTATCAGCCTCACCAGGGGCTGATAGACCAGGGGAACCCCCCTGCTCAGCCCGTCTCTCCGTGCCCTAGCAAACTGAAACTAAAACTTACAGGAATGACAGGAACATGAATAACAACATATACACAGATAAGCAGACAATTAAGGAATTCTCAGGACCGGGTTGCACAGGCTAGGACTTCACAGATCCGGTCATCTATGTCCGAGTCTGACAGCCAGCTATCTCCATCCCTGCACGGAGTTACAGGAGGGTTTTAGGTAAGATAAATAATTTTCTTACCTCATTGTAGCCTGCAGGTCTACCCCTCGTGTCTGGTCCGTCCGGGGAATGAAGGTTCAGTTGTGGCTGTCGTCCCCTGGACGTCTCGTCGAGCCCCACGTTGGGCGCCACTGAAATGGAGAGCCTCACACCTCTCGGGTGGGCTTAACCTCTTAATGTGTCTGCTGCCAAATTGAATGGTTATCTGGTGTGTCCGGACCACCGAGTAAAAATACACTTGACACACCAGGTCAAAGTAAAATTACAGATAACCTTTATTAAACAAGCAATGCCAGCTTCTTATAGGGACGTTACAAGGGGGGAGGGATATTGCACCATATTGCAAAATATTGTCTATGTTAGCAGATTTCCTTTAAGACAACATTAAATCATCAGTTTATTGTTACAAAGGTCAATCAACGTCCAGATATTTTCTACATTTCCCCATTCCTACGCTGCAGATTTCAGACTTCCTCTTTCTGCTCAACCTCGTCTGGAAAGAATAGTAAGTCTGAGCAAGAAAGAGGAAGTTCACAGGAAACATTAATTTATAAGAGAAGTCAGATGCAGAAAGTACACTTCTGGATGGCATAAATCTTAAAGGAACCAGGGAAAATTACATCAGTGTACTCAAAATGGAGTTTGAAAGTCTTCATCTAATTAGGACCAGATATCATTAACTCTTTTATTGCCTTAACAGTATATATCGCCCTTCAGCAGTGGTATATAGCGAACCTCAGCAGGGGTTTATAGCGCCCCTCAGCAGGGGTATACAGGGCCCCCCAGCAGTGGTATACAGCGCCCCCCAGCGATGACATCATCGCTGCGCCAGTCGCATGACACCGGCACAAGCAGGAAGAAGGCGGGAGACCGAAGGAGCGGTGGTGCAAGCAAGGAGTCGCCGGAAAGGTAATGTATAAAATGTTTGTTATTTTAACATGTGCCGCAGCACGGGGGCCAGATACTAGGTAGGGGGGGCTGTATACCACTGCTCGGGGGCCAGTGTTGTGCAATATGCACCGCTCCCCTGCCACTGATGGATGGGGGGATGCAGTGCATATTCATTACACTAATGAGCAGCCCCACATGACAGCCCGCGATCACTGCGGCCCCCTCCTGCCTCCTCCAGCCCCCGGTCACAGCCCCCCTCCCCCAAGCCAACACCGAGTGACTGGAGTATAAGCTATGAGGGGCACTTTTCAGCACAAAAATTGTGCTGAAAAACTCGGCTTATGCTCGAGTATATACGGTAATGTATATTTGCATTTGCTGTGATGTTTTAATGGCCTCCTTAAATTCCGGTTTCATGTCACGATGATCGTGATTTCCATGATGTTTTGACCTTAAGTACTGTACTTTGGATTATTCCACAATCGCTCCTGAAATGGGGAATACGAATACTTTTTCTTTTTTTACATTTTTTTAGTCAGGACTCATAGTGGTTTGAATAATTCATCACAAAAGAATGAAACTCAGGTTTAGTGTTTGAGCTCCCCCTCGTCCCCCCCCGAAAATACGTTCTTGTTGGGCGTTCAAAAAGTTTTTTTTTATATACTAGATTCACTCGGTATGATATGTTTGATATTTACTAATCTGTAACTCCCCAATGAGCTTTAAAAAATGTCTCCATTGCCTCTGCTGAATATCTAAGAAATAAATGTAAGACACCTCAGCTCTGCAATGTTAAAAAGTTCTAGGATCTATAGATCGCTTATAATTCAATAAAATCATATCTGCTCCTTTGATTTCCCCTCTCCTCATGGGACAATAAATTTCAGCCTAAGAGCTTCATGCAGGAGCAGAGAACAGGAAGTGTGTCAGGGGCGTGGATGCTGGGAGCTGCAGGATCATCTTACATTCCAGTGAGGAGTGATGATGATGATCCATTGAAAGTTGGAGGTATAGGAAGCTACCATGTTCCTATGGGGAAGGGGACACCATGCAGAGTTGAATCTATGAGTGTAATGATTAGCTTCTGCTCCTAGCCTCATATTAACAGTACACATTATGCATAATAATACAGTAGAGGATCACATTGTGTATTTGTATCTGCTTGGTGACATGATTCCAATTTTAAGCCTGAAACCCTGTCACATAGGATGGTATAACAGGGACAGGATTGTATAGTGAGAGGGCTGTAATGTAGGCTGATCCTGCAACTCCCAGCATCCACGCCCCCGACACACCTCCTGCTTTCTGCTCCTGCATGAAGCTGTGTCAGGCTGAAATTCTCTGTCCCAGGAGGTGGAGTCAGAGCTGAGGAGCAAGTATGATTTTATCAATTTAAAAGAGATCTATAGATTCAAGAACTACAGGGTACAGCTCTGCTTCATTATGTAGCAGGGCAGGAACTGTACTAAAAAGCTTTCTCTCACTGGAGTTCCCCTTTAAAATAGCTGAATCCTTTGCGGACTTCTACACTAATCTTCATAATCTTAAGGATGGCCCGCTTACTCCCTAACCTTCTTGTCCTCTCATTACTGCATATTTGGGAAATTTAAACCTACCAAAACTGTAGAATGACCAAGTTGGAACTCTGACCTCCCCTTTACCCCCTTATAAATACAGAAGGTAATTAAGTCCTTGAAAGTCCTGTCTGCTCCAGGACCAGATGGTTTTCCAAATAAGTATTATCAACAATTTGCTAATATCCTGACTACATATTTGTTACGCACTTTCAATTAGTGGCAGAATTTGGGTTCTTTATCTTTGGCAAATTTAGAAGCAACAGTAGTCACCCTGCCAAAAGCAGGCAAGCCCCCAACGAGTCCAAGCAACTTTAGACCCATCTCGTTACTTAACTGTGACGTTAAAATTTACGCACAGCTTTTGGCAACTAGGCTTTACACCGTTTTACCTTCTCTGATCTCGATAGACAAGGTGGGGTTCACAGCTGGGAGACAGGCAAAACATGGAACCAGGAGGATGATAAATTTCATTAACATCACAGACCTTACAAAACTACCCTGTGACAGGGTTAGTTGGGCATATCTACCTGCAGTCCTCCACAAATTTGGGTTTCAGAGGCCTTTTCTCTCAGCTATCCTGTCACTATACTCCAATGCTAATGCCTCAGTCATAGCCTCAGGATTTTGGTCAAAAAACTTTCCACTCACTAACGAGACTCGCCAAGGCTGTCCTTTATCTCCCTTGATCTTTGTGTTATTGATGGAACCCTTGGCGGGGTCGATCCATTCAGACCCTGACATAAAAGGTATCAGGTGGGCAGGGAGGAGCACAAAATGGTCAGACAATATCATCATTTCCTACACCTCTCCTGAAATCTCTTTTCCTGGAATCATAAAAGCTCTTGACAGTTTCTCACAGGTTTACTATCATAAATTCAACGCCAGTAAAAGTGAAATTCTACCCTTACATATCTCCCCGGAAAATATAAATTGTCACAATCTCTCTCCTTTAAGTGGTCGCTGGGAGGGATCAAATAGTTGGGGATTACGTTATCTCCCATTCACTCTCTGGTGAGGGATAACATTTCTCTATTATCTTCGGTAATTCATAAAGAGATAATGCATCTTTCAGAGTTCTCTCTCTCTTGGATTGGCAAAATTCAAACCATAAAAATGTCTATTCTTCCCAAAGTGGTTTGCATACTTTGTGGTATGCATCAATTTCGAGGTTGCAATCCACTATCCTTAGGTAGATTTGGGGTGGGGGGGGAACCCAGGATCTCAACTAAGGTCCTTTACCACCCCTTAAATAGAGGCGGCTTAAGAGTCCCTAACATTCAGACTTATCACAAGGCTGCCATAGCTGAGGCGTGAAAGAAAATCCGAGTCCATTAATTACCAAAGTCAGAGAAAACTCTGTAGACAATTCTTCTAAAGCAGAGGCTGAAGTTTATTGTAGAGAATGCAACAAAACTGATAGGATACAAAGCACAGTGACACGCGCAGGTGTCCAGACACAAGATGGTATCGTGATTCTGGTGTTGCAGTCTTGCCCGGAACTATGGTGTCAGGACCATTTATACATAGTTGAAACAAGGAGGCTACCTTTTGAAAAACAGGCGTTAAAGGTGACTTCATAGAGGCGTGTGTATGTAAGAACAAAGAGCAAATGCTCAATATGACAACATCTATATATATATATTTATATATATACAGGGGTTGGACAAAATAATGGAAACACCTAACGTTTTGGCATCATAATCTTTGAACATGTTATAATCATGCAAACCATGACATATGTTCATGTTTTGTAGTTGATTGTTTGTGTTAAGTGATGTGTATGTAAAGTAAGTATTTGTTTTGCCGAATTGTAAGAACATTGATGAGAACCTGATACCAATGGCAGACCTTTCGGATTTTCAAAAAGGCCAAATTGTTGGTGCTCATATTGCAGGCGCTAGTGTAACAGAAAGTGGCGGAATGCTTGGCGTGTCAGGAGGTCCTGTCTCCAAAGTAATGACTGCGTTTGACAGAGAAGGAAAAACGTCCACAGCAAAGCACAGGTCCGGACGAAAGTCGAAGTTGACTGAGACCATTGGACTCTAAAGCGAATTGTGAGAAAGGATCGCAAGACCACGGCTCCGAAAATCACTTCTGAGCTCAATGAACACCTACAGAACCCAATTTCCAAGAAAACTGTTCGTCAGGAGCTGCACAAATCTGGATTCCACGTTAGAGCTGCAATTAGAAAACCGCTGCTCTCAATGACAAATGTTTCCAAGCGTTTAGAGCGGTGTAGAAACCTCCAGAATTGGTCCCTCGGGCAGTGGAAACATGCGATATTCTCAGACGAATCATCGTTTAAACTATTTTCTGATCTCCGGCCAAGTGTACTTATGCTGGTGGGCATGCGCTTCTCGTTGCTCCCTATTTTACATATGTTACGCCCAAAAATATTGGTTTTCTGGACTGAGGTTTTTAACCTCTTATCCTCCCCTTGTGGTCTTCCCTTCACTTGGGATCCCTCTTTGGCTCTCCTGAACATGGACCTTGACCTATTCTCTAAAGAATTTAGAAGATTCATTTTTCACACCCTATCAGCTGCACATTTCTGCATAGTAGCAAAATGGAAACTCCCTAATCCACCGTTTCTTACAGATCTGATTCACCAGATTAATACACAATTTCACTACAAATACTTTTTGGATTTATGGCTGATTCGCACTCAAAAGAGTCTTGGCCTAAAGACTAGATTTACTTGTACTCGTCGCCGTATGCTATCCCGATTCCGAAGTCTTAACTATATTTTCGCCTTATTAAATAATGCTTCTAGTCAGGACCCCCCATTGGACTGTGAGTGATAGGCCGAGGAGAAGTACAAGGTGACGTCCAGTGACTTAGACGTTAGAACCGGGTGAACTAGACACCTCTGTCAGAGGCAATATGAAGCGGTAGGCCATGCAGGTGGAAAATGTGCTGGATGAAGAGTTATGCCAGCTTGGGCATGGACTGAAGGTCGGACAGTGGAATGAAGTGGGCCATCTTGGAGAACCTGTCCACCACCACCCAGATGATGGATCAGCCTGAAGTCTGTGATGAAGTCCATTGCGATGTGTTGCCATGGAGCATAGACGTTCCATGAGGAGTTTCTTGGGTGTCTTGTTGCAGGCACAAGATGGACATGCAGAGACAAAGTCCTCAACATCCTTTTGCAGAGGTGGCCATCAGTAGTGTTGTGAGATAACCAGAGATCCTCTTTTGACTGGCCAGTCAAGAGGTATGACCCCACTGTAACATTTGCTTCCTGTCCCTCTCGGCCGCAAATGTCTTACCAAATGGTATCTGCGTCATGCTTAATGAGGCTACCGTGAGCATCTTGGAGGGTTCTAAAATGTGCTTGGATTCATCTACCTCGTTGACTGACTGAAAGAACCTGGAAAGTACATTGCCTAAAGGTTCTTCACAGCCGGACAGAAGTTCAGAGCAAAGTTGAATCGGTCGTAGAAAATTGACAATCATGCCTGGCATTGATGTATCCTCTGTGCAGACTATAGGTAGACCAGATTCTTGTGGTAAGTGTAGATGATAACTGGATCCACTGCGCCTTTCAGTGGATATTGCCACACTGCAATGCCAACTTGATCATCAAGAATTCTAGGTCGCCAATTGAGTAATTTGGTTCATATGCCGAGAAGGCTTTTAAAAAGGAAGCCACAGGACACCATCTGGCTAGTAGGCAATTTCTGAGTGAGAACAGTACCAGCCCCAGAGGATGAAGCATCCACTTAAAAAAAGAACTGTTTATTGATCTTTAGGATAATAGAAAAACTTCGAGTCCGGCTCAACAGAACTGGATTTTCCTTTTCAAAAGAAAAAATATAAACTGGTCAAAAAATAAAGGGAACTATTTTAAATGTCCCCCTTATTGTTTTGAGGAGTGTACTACTGACTGGGTCTGGGACTGCTCAAAAAATAAAGGGAACATTTAACATTGTTCCCTTTATTTTTTTGAGCAGTGTATATATGTATATATGTAAGTGTGGCACCCCATGGGTTAATGTGCCACAATAACACCACATGGGTTCTCTCCCCACTACACACTGACAAACACTAGCACCTCTGGGCCAGGAGGGGGAGCACAACCTGCTTCCTTATATACTCTTGCTCATGAGGGAGAGCTCAGTTCAGTTCCTGGAAAACTGAGAAGAGAACAGCTCAGACCGTGCAGCACGGTGTAGTGCTGTGAAGAGCACGAGTTAGTGCAGAACTTAGTGCAGACCTAGTGAGGGTCAGAGGAACAGGAGAACTACAGACTGAGGAACACGTCTGGGAGCTGGAGTGACACCTTCACTCGCCCCAGAAGAACGCACAGAACGGACACCGGATCCGGTACTGTGTCTGGCACCCACAGCACAGTGAATCCAGAAACAGTGGGATTTCTAGATGCCCCTAATACCAGTGCAAAGCAACACGGAGGGGTCAGCACAGCACAGAGGACTCAAGTTGCCTAGCCAAGTGGTACCAGCAGAATACAGAGAGAGAGAAGTGAGAAGTCCCAGCAGCTCAGCTAATAGCAGCCAGGACACACACACACAGTGCAGCACGAGGAAGCTGACGACCCCGGACAGGGTGGGAAGAGAGCTCAGCCCCATTACAGACTCCGTGGACTATAATCTGCAATAACATCAGCAGTAAAGCTTTGGAAAACAGCAAAACTGTGAGTCTGTGTATTGATTGCGACCTTTGCTCCACATTCAGCACAGAGAGCATCCCCCTGCTACAAGCCTGTCAGCTCTGCAGCCTCAGGAGAGAAGGAGAATTGCACCAGTGTCTACCAAACGTGAGTGTGTGTCCTTTAACCCCGTCTCCACCATCTATACCCTTTATAGACTATACCATCACTGCCCCGGGGAATACAGTTCTACCCACAGGAACTATACCATCTATGCTGCCACTACATCATCCCCGGAAGGTTCTGCAGCAGCGGCGGCCCCCTTACTGGCCGCATATAGTGGGTGGCGTCACGACTGACATCTCCCCTGTAAATAATCCCCTTTTATTGCCGAGCCCGGGACACGGTCCGGACCAAGCCACCCGTGACTTCCCTAGCACTATCCGGTCCAGTACCGAGTACCCCTGTCCCGAGGGGCCCGACATAAGACTGCTTAGTGCAGTCGAAACGTGTCGACTGGGTCATGTCAACCATGTAAACTTCTCTTTTGAAAAAGAAAAGGAAAATCCAGTCCTGTTGAGCCAGACTCCAATTTTTTCTATTATCCTTGATGTGAGGCCGGTGTCTGAGCCCCAGGTGGATGAGCATAGAGCAACTGGGTGAGCTGGAATCAAGTTTCTATTGATCTGTAGCCTATGAAGTGCTGCAGCTGAGGAAAAAGCTTTATTTTTTAAGAGTGAGGAAGGCAGACTGCGCTTCTAAAGTCCATGACTTGGGGTTGGCCCCCTTACAGGTTAGGGTTAAGATTGGAAAGATCAGGAAAGAGAAGTACAGAATGAAATAATAATAAAAATAATAATAATTGGCAAACCCCAGGAACCGCTGAGTGGCTTTAACTCAGTCAGGACGTAGCGACTTGTGCACAGCCAACACCTTTTCCGGATACATCTCAAAGCCAGTGTCGGAGATTATTTAGCCAAGGAAGTGAAAGGATGCTCATGAAGAGCCACTTTTCAAATTTAGCTCAGAGGTGATTCTTCCTCAGCCTATCAAGAAGAAGACGGACATTTCTCCTGTGCGTGTGCAGGTCAGGCAAGAGCACCAGAATGTTGTTCAAATATATGACCACACAGGACTAGAATAGGAGGTTGTTGACAAACTCTTGGAAGACTGCTGGGGCATTGCTTAACACAAATAGCTTGTAGTAGCCATCATGAATGTTAAATGCGGTCTTCCACTCACCTCCAGAGTATATGCGGACCAGATTATAATCACTTCGGCAATACATCTTGGTGAAGATTCTGGCACCTTGGAGTCGGACGACCAACTCAGGATTGAGAGGAAGTGGGTAATTATTCTTCATCGTGATCTGGTTGAGGCCTTGGTTATTGTTGAATTGCCGAATAGATCTATCCCTTGTGTTAACAAAGAAGAAACCGTCTCTGGCCGGTGAGGAGGACTTCTTGATGAATCACCTCGCCAGGTTCTTCTTTATTTAATCTGACATGGCCTGGGTCTGTAAGGAACAAAGGGTAAATATGGCTTATAGGAGGGGTGGCACCAGGGATAAAAAATAATGGAACAGTCATACGATCTATGTGGTGGCAGTCTTCTTTATCAATGACATCTGCATCCAACCAGTAGGCTGATGGTAACCCTGGTAGTGCTGATGGAAGCAGAGGAGTACGAACTGGAAGGACGGTCTTGAGACACCTATCAGACATGACTGCCTAAGCATAGTACATCTCCAGCGTGCCAGTTAAGGACGGGTTTGTGTCTCCATAACCAAAGTAGCCCCAGGAGAATTGGGTGCAAAGATTGGGCAACACGTAGAAGGCAATCCTCTCTTTGTGCAGAGCTCTGATCTGCAATGCTACCAGCTCGGTCACATCAAGAATGGTCTCCTTTAATGGTCTCCCATCCACAGAATAGATGAATAGGAGAGGAGAAACTGGAATCTGGCATTGATCCACCACAGCTTGCTGTATCCAGTTCCATGCAGAACCAGATTTCAGACTTGCCACTGTAGTGAAATGGAGTTTAGCTGAGGTCACCTGCATGGTCAAGGTCAAAGGTGGAGAGGAGTCATCTTCACCTAGTGAGGCCTCTCCAACCTGCCCTAGGTAGTGGAGTTTCCCATCTTCTCAGGACAAGTACAGAGCAAGTGGGTTGCACTGCCACAGTAAAAGCACCAGCCCTAGGTTAGTCCCTGCTTTCGTCGTGCAGAAGATCAGAGAGAATTAAGCTTCTGAGCAATGGTAGTTATACAAGAAAACCTCCGTTCTTGGAATCTTAGGTCGATCCGTGTGGGGAGAGTGATCAAGCCATCCAAGGTAGTGGGAATGTTCTGTCCAGCCAACTCATCCTTAATTCTGCTAGAGTGTCACGATGGTCTCCCTTACCTGGGAGATTTGGGACGGGTTTGGGCCTTCTGTCTCATGTCTATATTGAGACTTAATATTTAACATGCTTTTTTCCTTTGGCACTTGAGGAGTTTATATCAGTCTAATGATTAAAGAAGAGACGGCACTCACCCGGTTTGAGATCGGTGATTTATTCAGGGAACAACAACATTCCGTGCAGGGAGGGAGAGGAGAGCAGCTGCTCTCCTCTCCCTCCCTGCACGGAATGTTGTTGTTCCCTGAATAAATCACCGATCTCAAACCGGGTGAGTGCCGTCTCTTCTTTAATCATTAATTACTGGACTGTTGTGCTTGGGACAGGCACCTCCCGTTGCCACCTGTTCGCTCCATATTTTATCCGCCCGGCAAGCCGTCGGCTTTGGTGCCCCGATTTCCTCCTGTTATTCTAGTTTATATCAGTCTGCTGCCAGCAAGCTAGATAGGTCTTGTCCAGGTGTGGCCTTTCTGTAATTACTCGTCTTCCTTTATATATCCCATAGTCCCAGCATGCTCTGCCGGTGATAGAATTCATTCAGGCCAAAGCTCCTGAGGTGAAGGGAGCTCTCTGGAGAACCTCATTACCAAGATGTCTGGGGAAGTGACTCCAGGCGCGAAGTTGCTGCCCTGTTGTTCTTTGTCTGTCTTCCCCTTCCCTCTTGTCTCTTTTATTGTAGTGGATGGGACTAGTGCTCCCGCCGGCCATTCCCTATTGAGGACTAACATCAGGGCCAGCGGAGGGCCTAGATTTCCTGCTCAGAATACGAGTTGAAAGATCTCGTATAGGGATGGCAGGGAGATCAGAGCACAGCTGCAGGTGAGTGCAGGTCACCTCTCCCACATTCCCTATGAGCAGGGCCATCCACTGTATTTATCCCTCTGGTGTCTCCCTGTCTATTGTTTTTCGTTGTGTGGCGAACATCGTAGGCCCGTGCTCACTGTCACACACGGTAGTCCAAGTGTGACAGATAGGCACTGCAGAAGGACTCAACCAGAGCTTCATTGTTCCATTCTAGTTCTGAATGTAGGGTATGAAAGAGGATGGCGTATTGGTCTATAATGTGGGAACCCTGGGGCAGGGTGAAGAGGGAGGCAGTAGCAGAGGCGACCCAACTCGGCTCGTCAAATACCTTACAAAATGTCTCTTGGAAGGCTGACAATAGCTTGGAGATGGTAGGGTCATTTTTCTCTATTAGAGAAGTGATCGAATCAAGGGCTTCTCCCTTCAGATGAGACACGAGGAAGGCCACTCTGGCCTGTGTGGTGGGATATTGAAGAGGAACAAGGTCAAACTGCTGCCGACACTGGGTTAGGAATCCTTGTCATGGCTTGGGATTCCCATTCCAGTGTGGAGGTTTGCACAGGTGAGGAGGAGGCATGGGTGCAGGAGCTATTACTGAATCTAGAGTAGTGGCCTTGGCGGAAGCTGGTATGACCACAGAAATGCACAGTATACAGGCAGCTGTCCACGGAGATAATAAAATCTAGCATTCGAGTCTGTGCTGTGCCTCACATTGGCAAGTGAGCCCCTGCTGTAGGCCCAAAAGCTGAGCAGTATTAGTGGGATCTGTTGCTTGTAGGGAGATCAGGGTGTCCATGGATTGCACAAAGGCCATAATCCGGTTCTTATTTTCCCAGAGATTAGCAAATTCTTGCATGGCTGGAGACTGAGCCAGCCGGGTCCATCACCTGAGCAAACCGTTAGGCACGCTGAGGAACGGGGAGCGTCCGTAAGTGGACCCACTGGCCCATAACACCGAACTCCCTTGGAGGAGCGGGCCTGGGAGGGCCACTAAGACTTCTGCTGCAACCACAGGAGTTAGAGGCAGAGTTAGCTGGTCACCAGGTACAGCTCCAGAAGGTCTTAAAACCATGATTGCTGACACCAGGGGGCCAGCTCGAGTGGAGATAGTTTCTAGAAGAGGTGGTACAGTAAGATGACAGAAGTTGGTCATTAGCAGGGCTATATAACAGCAAGCAGATGCAGACTTGTGCACGGCACGGCACATGTAGGCAGGATTTGGATGTGGCAAGGCAGTTGCAGCCTGGAATAATAAACACCGACTGACAGCACAGTTCTAGAATGAGACACAGTATAAGTGACAGGGCACAAGGCAGCAGGTACAGGGTAGCGGGGTAAGGAACAGGAATACAGGATATGAACTGAGAACTAGCAATGTCTCTAAGGGTACCTTTACACGTGGCAACTTTTCTAGGAATTTCATTGGCAACTTACTGGGTGAAATCATGGACACATTGTTCTATCTTGTTGCTATGTACAAATGTAACAATGTGTCCATGATTTCACTGCAACCTGTAAGTTGCCAGTGAAATTCCTAGAAAAGTTGCTGCGTGTAAAGGTACCTTAAGGAATGACCAAATTGATCAAGCACCTCCCAATGGGGAAAGGTGTCTTACATATACAGTGCTTCTTAGCAAAAGGCTGAGAAGCATTTCTAGGTTAGGGCACACTGAACATTAGACACATGTTGGTAGAGAAGCCCAGTGACAGGAGACTGCATGCTAGCAGACGGCGCGGGCCTGTTGGATAGGTAAGACACGACCATCAGACTCCCAGCTCCGGGAATGACGGTACGATACCCCAGTGGGTGTTACAGATGTTTCACCATAATTTATGAAATTATTGATGATGAAGACTGTCATGAGAGTTCATATATTTTAATAGGTGTAGATGTGTTATTGTCACAGTTTTTATCCACAGTAGTTTGCACCCAATAAACTTTACTATAACCCCTTCCTGCCACAGCCAGTTTTGATGGTGCTTAGGCTGGCTTCACACCACGTTTATTTGCTGTCAAGTTCTGTCTGGTGTTTTGCAGGAAGCACCGGACAGAACTTGACAGCCCCGGACAAAACAGAACTGAAGGGCAAATATGCCCTCCGATCCTGTTTTGTGCCGAAATCATCCCTGCGCGCGGTTGCCGCTGTCCACGTGCTGAAATTTCAGCCGGCGGCTTTTTTAGCTGCACTGTCCAGGTGCTGAACGAGCGTGGCTTGAATTTCAAAGCCGCCACTCGTTCAGCACTCGGCGTCTGGGAACCAGTCCAATTTTTTGACGGATCCCATAGACTCCCATGTTATGGGGTGCCGGATCGCGCTGCATCCGGAAGGATCCGGTTTTGATCGATCTTTGCTCCAGACACAAAAAATGCTGGTACACTGACTGAAAGAAAACTGAGACTTTGTAAAAGCAAGCAGTGAAGTAAAGTATCTGGTTGAACTTGAGACATGTGTGAGAGTCTTTATTGAAGGTCCATAGCGGTGGAGACCAGCATCTGAGAAGAGGTCGAGATTGAGAAATCTGAAGGACACCTGTCAGTAGTAAGTGCATCCTCATCGTTTCCTCACAATCACCTCACAACCACCCCACAGTAGACTATTATCACCAGCCCAGGGGATAAACCAGCCCTGCCTGTGGAGGGCTCATCACCTTGCTGCGTCACACCATCATCCCCCAGAGCTGAGACAAGCAGTGGCGGTCACATCTGGCCGCATACCACAGGTGGCGTCACTGACAAACTTTAATTTTATTTTTTCCCTTTTTTCCATTTTTTTCCCTTTATTATTGCAGTCCATCAGGGCCATGGAAACAATCCACAGCCATTACCGTGACATTCCCCCCCTGTGACAAGACAGCAGGGACCGGTCCCAAGTAACCCACGGCCCTGAGGGCGGTGAAGGTATCTGAATCATGTAGTAATTTCAGATATCCAGTGGCTTTGAGGTTTACATGAAAGTGGTCATAAACTTGTATATAACATGAAAGAATAAAGTTACGCTAAAACCAAGCACACCATTGTTTTTGATATGAAATTCTCAATAAGTCTGATATGTCCCAGTACATATACTGTATTAATTATGAATTCATTCCTTCGCTATAATTAAGAAAGGAAGCATTCAACTGAAGACAGGAGAATACAGTTTTTTAAGAATAGGTTTGTTGACATTTTTATGGTTTTTTTTCATTGATTTTAATACGATAATGCATTTTATAGATCTGTATACATTTTAAAGGGAACCAACCACCCCCAATGACCCCCCCGGACTATTAATATCGGTCCCTACACACAGCACATACATGTGCTGCAATGATTTTTGCTAAAAAAACTGTTTTGTAAAACTTAAGATAATGCTTTTGAAAGTTTAAACCGAAGGGACGGGTGGGCGTTACTTATCTGTGGCAAAAGCCGGGTTGCAGCTGCCACTCATCCACCTGTGTCCCGCAGTAGCAGTTATGGCCAGCCCTTTGTTCAGCGTCACAGCCCGGTGCACGGGCTCGCATGCCCGTGCACACGTCATCATCTACAGCCGGGTTGCGAGCGCGCGCTCTGACTTCCTGCGCTCTGCTATGGAAGTCAGAGCGCGGGCTCGCAACCCGGCTGTAGATGATGACTAGTGCACGGGCATGACATCCCGTGCACCAGCCTGGGACGCTGAACAAAGGGCTGGCCATAACTGCTACTGCGGGACACAGGAGGATGAGTGGCAGCTGCAACCCGGCTTTTGCCACAGATAAGTAACGCCCACCCGTCCCTTCGGTTTAAACTTTCAAAAGCATTATCTTAAGTTTTACAAAACAGTTTTTTTAGCAAAAATCATTGCAGCACATGTATGTGCTGTGTGTAGGGACCGATATTAATAGTCCGGAGGGGTCATTGGGGGTGGTTGGTTCCCTTTAACATTTATTCTAACAGTACTTTTTATTGATTTAATCAATGGTACTTGTGAATCCACAATAATTCACCCAAATACTAGAATAATAATGCACATTATTATTATACATAACAAGAAAGTAATAATGCTATAATACAGGAAAAAAAATAAACTAAAAAGACATATATAGAAATAGAGTAACCACCACTGAACATAAAGCACCAATTAACCCTTGGGTGGATCTCCTCAACTAATTAGGAGAGAAGCTTCACCAAATCAATTTGATGTCTATAAAGCCTTCCAGTTAGGCTTATGCTATCACCTGAGGAAGGCTACTTGTCTGATATTGTAGCCAAAACGCGTTGTGATTTTATGTGAACCTACCAATGAATGTTTGTTGTTTCATACGTATCTTGAATTAAATAAAACCTTGAAAGAATAAGGATCCTGAAATACTTCTGGAAGCGCCAGGTTAACATACCACAATTTTTCCATAAGACTAGTTGCTTTCGACTGACCCACCCCACATGGTGTCTGATACCCCGGAGCCAGGCTGCAGGCCAGACGCACACAAGCAGCACTAAGGTCTTTATTTGTGCAACTTAACAAAGACCTGTGAACTTAAACATCTGCACTGAGATCTGCGCCCGCACTCTGTCCTCTATCTCCCATTTTAGAGCCTAACCTCGGAAGGGCTTACTATCAATAAGTTTGATGTGTCACATGATCCTCTTCCCATTGAAAAAATAAAGTTGGATCCAAAATGGCCGACTTCAAAATGGCCGCCATGTTCACCAAAAATCTGCCCATATACTAATTTGCCACAAACAGGAAGTTGATATCACAAACCATTACCGTGTTATTTAGGTGCATCCATATAAATGGCCCACCCTGTAGTTAGAGAGGTTGTTCACTACCCTGTCTCATTTACTGATTTTGCCATACATGTTTAAGGTTATTCCCCTAAAGATCCTCATATATGTGTTCTAACAATTTTCATGTTATTTAAGGGCTTTTTGCTTCACTTCTCGTGCCCTGGCATCAGATCTGATTTCACAGCTATCACTTCCCCTTGCCTTGTATGTTAACAAGTGTTCAACTTCACAAGTTTAAACAGGGGGAAAAGAGGGTTGGATATAATATGCGAGGCTTGCTATGGGTATGAAAACCCACTGGAGTGCATTGTATTCACATCTGCTGGTGTCAGTGCAATGTGAAATAAAAGGAAGTGGGAACGTGGTCAAGCTATTAGTAAGAAAACTGATTAGATCTTTCCAAATTAAATCACCATAGGATGGGGTTGTGTCTGATCTTTCCTCCTGGCCCAAGTCTTGCAATTGGTCCATGGCCACGATTCCTATTTAAACCTACAGTAAAGGGCAGCGTGTGTCTCAGTTTTGATTTAAGTTGCAGAATAGCAGGTTCTGTATTAGCAGATCTGTGTGAGATGAACACAGACCAGAACTGGAGACAAGGTCAAGTGTCAGTCGGACAGTACACCCAGGATTCCAACAGTGGGGCAGGTGTCTACCGGACAGTTGCAGGATGGTGCATGAGTGAATCGACTGCACTCTGGATGTCCAGGTCTGTTTGAAGTGTGTTTTTGGGAAATAAAAGCTGCAGGTTTTAACTTTCTCCAGCTTCACTGCCATAACTTTCTCCAGCTTCACTGCCATAACTTTTGTGGCCAAAAGCCTCTGCCTCACATTAAACATAGCACAACGGAGCACCAGATAGATTGGTTTGGAAAGTATTTAGAACTGAAAATAAACTGATGTAAATCAGTTCTGCTAGGGTGGTTTTGTGGCGCCCCACGTAGTCAGGCGTCACAGATAGGTATTGCACCCGTAAAAGAGGTGTAACTACCCCAGCTGCAAGTGGACCCTAGGTTGGTGAGTGGGCCCCATTCCTGCACTCCCACATTAGCATAGTAGTGGGAGGTTACCCGGGGAGGGAGATATATTCACCACCAGGGGTGATCAAGAGTGGTTAGTTGGAGGAGAGGAGTCGGGACAGCTGGAAAGAGTAGGAAAGAGGCGAATTGTTACGCGCGGTTGTTACACGGTTTCAAGCTGATCCGGAGGGAAGGAGAAAGAGGGTCTTGAGGAGATCCTGAAAAAGGGCGCCTAACGAGCAGAGTCGAGGCCCTAGAGAGAAGGGAGAACCCCAGCGTGGAGCGACCATACTCCAGGGGATTCTCCAGTCCACCATGGGAACGCCGGGCCCGAGGATCCGGCCAAAGTTTATCTTTGCAGTCGGCAACCAGCTGCAGTGGTTTGTCTATCAGCTGCAGCACCCTGCCAGACGGAGCGGTCTGTCTGCTTCCTCACCTCGAGGGAGAGGACTCCCAATACTCCCTACACAGAGCCATTGGGTATAGACTTATCTTAGGCGGGGAAGAAAGGACACGGGTTCGTCAAGTAAGGTACACCACGGGTCCCACCATACCACCTGGGATCCACTTGCTGGCACCTGTAGAGCTACCTGTTGTATTCCATCTTGCTGAACTGTGGACTTTGTATGTTGCTGCTAAAGGCTTACAATAAAGTACCCGGGAGAAAGTGACTTTGTCTGTGTGTGGTTTTCTCCATCAACCTGTTTGTTTTCAGGAACGCTGCCCCGGAGAACCAGCTGTACCGGTAGGGAGCTTTGCCATCTCAGCCGCACTACCATCTACCTCCGGCGGACTGTGGCGGCGCTGGTGATCCATCACCAGGTACTACAGGTGGGGTCACATGACAGACTCTTATCCCCTGTAAATAAACCCTTTTTGAAGTGTCACCCAGGCCACGGGCTCAGGTGCTGCCACTCGTGACATCCCCTGTGAAGAAAAAGGTTTGGTACCGTGTTAGCCAGTTGAGAAAATGTTGATTGCTCTCAGTGTGAGAAACAAGATACAAATCTTGTAGTTGTGATACCTTTTAATGGCTAACAAAAATAAAATAAATGATGTTATAGGGCGAGCTTTCGAGACGACTCAGGTCTCTTCATCAGGCATGGTATGACAAGATATTGAATGAAACTCAAAATATATGCATGCACAACTAAAAATGATTGGATATTTGGCTCAATAAACATTACAGGGACTGGACATTTGGCAAAACAAACAAAACTGCCTAGGAGAGCATCTTCAAACAGGCAGGGCCAGTGGTAATAAAGTCTTTAGGACACTAAATTATAAGAAAACCTGGTGTCCAAGATCTCCATGTCTTTGAACAACATTGTTTACACGTGGTAATGAGCCATAAAGCCATCAGCAATGTTAAGTCCATTCTGTATACAATTGAAGCTTCTAATTAGCTTCGATTCACACACTCTTCGGTGTTTTTGGGATTTGAAGTTACCTCTCAAGATTAAAACCTTCATATTGTCAATGTTGTGTCCCTGGCCAGAAAAATGCTCCGCTACTGGAAAATGGATTTTTTTGTGTGTAATTGTGTGACGATGAGACCTCATCCTTGCTCTTAGACGCTGTCCAGTCTCCCCAACATAGAAAGAACCTACTGGGCAAATGGTGCACATAATTAAATATACCACATTGGAAGAGGAGCATGTGAAACTCCCAGGAATCCTATAATCCTGCTGTGTATTGGGGATCTGTATCCTGTCTCTAGTCTCTATGTGAGTACAGGTCTTGCAGCTCTTCACATTGCATGGATAAGTTCCTTTTGGTGTATCCGAGGGCATCAAACTTCGGACCATGATGTTCCTTAAGTTGGGAGGCTGCCTGTAGCACAGCAAGGGAGGGTCTTTGAATAATATTTTAAGTCGGTCATCCTTGTGTAAGATGTGGTGAAGTTTCCTGGCCGTTTTCCTTAGTAACTCAAGCTGTGGGTTGTAGGTCACCACCAGGGGAACACGTTGGTTCTCTTCTTTTGCTCTGTATTGGAGTGCTTGACTTCTAGGGATCCTTGTGGCTTTACTTATCTGATCATCAATGGAGGTGGGGTGGTAGCCCTGGTTTAAAAATGTCTTTTTTAGCTGGTTTAAGTGTTCATCCCTTTCCACTGGGTTGGAGCAAATACGGTTATATCTCAGGGCCTGGCTGTAGACAATGGATTTTTTTATGTGTTTTGGGTGGAAACTGTCCCATCTGAGGTATGTGGGACGGTCAATCGGTTTCCGATATACTGTTGTTTGGAATGAACCATCTAGAATTTTTAAGGTGGTATCCAGAAAGTTGATTTCTGTTTTTGAGTGGTCCAGTGTCAGGTTTATGCTGGGATGAAATTGGTTGAACTTGTCATGGAATTTTAGAAGTTCATGTTCAGTCTCAGTCCAGATTAATAAGATGTCATCAATGAAACGGAAGTACGCCAAGGGTTTGATGGGGCAGGAGGCTAAAAAGTCATTTTCCAGTTTAGCCATGAAGAGGTTGGCATACTGGGGGGCCATTTTGCTTCCCATGGCAGTTCCGGTGCGTTGTAAATACAGCTCCTCACCAAAAGAGAAAATGTTGTGGGTGAGGATAAATCTGGTGAGCTTTAGAACTGACTCAGAAGGGATCCCATAGGCTTCAAGAAACAGTCGGCAGGCTGTAAGTCCATCTTCGTGTGGAATGTTAGTATATAAGGACTCCACATCCATGGTGGCTAAGATGGTACTCTCGGGGAGGGGACCTATTGTAGAGAGCTTATTTAGAAGGTCCGTTGTGTCCTGTATATAGCTGTCTGTCCTCCTTACCAGCGGTTTAAGGACATTTTCCACCCACCCAGAGATTCTTTCAGTGAGTGTTCCCACCCCTGAGATGATGGGTCTCCCTGGGTTACCTGGTTTATGAATCTTGGGAAGCATATAGAAAACTCAGCTTTAAGGAGCACACTTACCGATGACATACAGCAGAGGATGCAGCATTTCTATACTTCACTGCAATCATACCTTATATACAACAAAAAGAAGAAGCTGTACAGACTCCGACTGAGAGCAGGATTATACTCAAACACCAGCCACGTTCCTCATAACCACAACAGCATGGAGCAGAACCGCCGGAAGGACACAGGTACTGTCAGCTGTGTTATTAATTTGTCATCTCACAAACCCACTAATCTAGAACTCAGTGTGCTTTCTAGAGGTCTCACATTTTGTCCCACAAAGTCCCTAGACAAAACTGAACTGTGTAGTGACATGGAGGAATATTTCAGGAGGTTGAGACTGAAGGAGTTCTTTGATGATAAAGAGAACTTGAGGCCTCTAAGCAGCCAAACACAAGTTCAACAAAGGAAAAAGAAAACCTCTGACTGGACGCCTGACCCTGGCCGCAACACCAGTTTGGACCAATATATTGAGTCATTCAGACATTTGGTACAATCCACAATATTAGATAAAAAAACAACAGAAATATCTAATATTACTGTGCAAGAGAAAAGGGCAATTTACAGCCTGAAGAACAACAGGGAGATCACTATTAAGCCTGCAGACAAAGGTGGGGCTATTGTTCTCCTGGATACGAAGGACTACGTCAAAGAAGCACACAGACAGCTGATGGATTTACAATACTACACCAAACTGGACGAGGACCCAACTCCAAAATATATGAGGGAGTTGAGAAGACTCATCAAATGTTTTGGTACGGATTCCACAAACCTTCTGGACTTAATTCCTGAGGATCCCAGGATGGGAGTTTTCTATATGCTTCCCAAGATTCATAAACCAGGTAACCCAGGGAGACCCATCATCTCAGGGGTGGGAACACTCACTGAAAGAATCTCTGGGTGGGTGGAAAATGTCCTTAAACCGCTGGTAAGGAGGACAGACAGCTATATACAGGACACAACGGACCTTCTAAATAAGCTCTCTACAATAGGTCCCCTCCCCGAGAGTACCATCTTAGCCACCATGGATGTGGAGTCCTTATATACTAACATTCCACACGAAGATGGACTTACAGCCTGCCGACTGTTTCTTGAAGCCTATGGGATCCCTTCTGAGTCAGTTCTAAAGCTCACCAGATTTATCCTCACCCACAACATTTTCTCTTTTGGTGAGGAGCTGTATTTACAACGCACCGGAACTGCCATGGGAAGCAAAATGGCCCCCCAGTATGCCAACCTCTTCATGGCTAAACTGGAAAATGACTTTTTAGCCTCCTGCCCCATCAAACCCTTGGCGTACTTCCGTTTCATTGATGACATCTTATTAATCTGGACTGAGACTGAACATGAACTTCTAAAATTCCATGACAAGTTCAACCAATTTCATCCCAGCATAAACCTGACACTGGACCACTCAAAAACAGAAATCAACTTTCTGGATACCACCTTAAAAATTCTAGATGGTTCATTCCAAACAACAGTATATCGGAAACCGATTGACCGTCCCACATACCTCAGATGGGACAGTTTCCACCCAAAACACATAAAAAAATCCATTGTCTACAGCCAGGCCCTGAGATATAACCGTATTTGCTCCAACCCAGTGGAAAGGGATGAACACTTAAACCAGCTAAAAAAGACATTTTTAAACCAGGGCTACCACCCCACCTCCATTGATGATCAGATAAGTAAAGCCACAAGGATCCCTAGAAGTCAAGCACTCCAATACAGAGCAAAAGAAGAGAACCAACGTGTTCCCCTGGTGGTGACCTACAACCCACAGCTTGAGTTACTAAGGAAAACGGCCAGGAAACTTCACCACATCTTACACAAGGATGACCGACTTAAAATATTATTCAAAGACCCTCCCTTGCTGTGCTACAGGCAGCCTCCCAACTTAAGGAACATCATGGTCCGAAGTTTGATGCCCTCGGATACACCAAAAGGAACTTATCCATGCAATGTGAAGAGCTGCAAGACCTGTACTCACATAGAGACTAGAGACAGGATACAGATCCCCAATACACAGCAGGATTATAGGATTCCTGGGAGTTTCACATGCTCCTCTTCCAATGTGGTATATTTAATTATGTGCACCATTTGCCCAGTAGGTTCTTTCTATGTTGGGGAGACTGGACAGCGTCTAAGAGCAAGGATGAGGTCTCATCGCCACACAATTACACACAAAAAAATCCATTTTCCAGTAGCGGAGCATTTTTCTGGCCAGGGACACAACATTGACAATATGAAGGTTTTAATCTTGAGAGGTAACTTCAAATCCCAAAAACACCGAAGAGTGTGTGAATCGAAGCTAATTAGAAGCTTCAATTGTATACAGAATGGACTTAACATTGCTGATGGCTTTATGGCTCATTACCACGTGTAAACAATGTTGTTCAAAGACATGGAGATCTTGGACACCAGGTTTTCTTATAATTTAGTGTCCTAAAGACTTTATTACCACTGGCCCTGCCTGTTTGAAGATGCTCTCCTAGGCAGTTTTGTTTGTTTTGCCAAATGTCCAGTCCCTGTAATGTTTATTGAGCCAAATATCCAATCATTTTTAGTTGTGCATGCATATATTTTGAGTTTCATTCAATATCTTGTCATACCATGCCTGATGAAGAGACCTGAGTCGTCTCGAAAGCTCGCCCTATAACATCATTTATTTTATTTTTGTTAGCCATTAAAAGGTATCACAACTACAAGATTTGTATCCCCTGTGAAAGCACCCACCGAGCCTGATACCCGAGTACCCCAGGGCCTTGGGCTCGAGAGTTTCACACCTGAATGTTTTTGTCTTGCATCTGTATCCGTCAAAATCCAAAGGCATCCTGATCAGGCATGCATCCCTATACATAAAATGGGGCCGCAGGGACATCAGGTGGCATCAGGTTTTCGACATATGCAGATGGACGCGTCATTAAGAGCTACCCCCGGGCGCATCTTGTTACGATATTGCATGGCATTAAAAAATCTGATGTGTCCAAATGCAGTGCAATGCGTCAAAAAGACGCATTGATTTCAAATTATGCCGCATCCAGACTGGGATGGATGTAATCAAGCCGGATTAATATTTGACACTAAGCATGCCCAGAGTAGTTCCTACATGCCTGGATACTCTCACGCTCGCTCTCCAAATTCCTAGTAAAAAACACATACAAAACTGATACAACCGCAGAGTTTGCGGTGCCATGAGCTTTTGCATGTGTTAGCGGATGCAGATGCACCAGTTGTCCTGATCAGGACCAAACGCAAGTGTGAAACCAGCCTTACTGATTAATCTAGGAGCATGTACTTCACTGACATTTAATAAGTGTTCACACCTGATAAAATTTCCACCTTCACAGATAATGGAAAAAACAGGAGGTTTATTTAGAATAAAGATAAAATGAAAAAGGCATAGATATATTGACCTTGCGCAGGGGAAACTATCCCTCCAATATACCCTAAAATAGCAATACCTAGCAATGGAGGCCAGCACCTTAAGGGGAAAACGATGCGGCGCCCCCACTCACCGACTGCTACCCTCCTAGTCCCTTAATGGCCCTAAAAATGGAGGAAGTAAAAATAAGTCGTGTTGGCCCTTAAAACACTACCATTTGTATACACAGAGAAAATAGGGTGGGTCTGTATTTTCCCTCATATCAGCCTAAATGGCTATCAGAAAATATGTCCACAATATAGCGCTCTAGGTCCTAACCGAATCCTATGCCTTAAGGGAGACCATCATTCTAGTATATATGTGAAGGCTGTAGATCAGTAGATCATATATCGTATGACATCAAAAAATTGTGTGATTTGGAAATCGATGTAATTCTGGGAATTAGAGCTAGTATAATCATTCAGTTAGGTAGGAAGATATAGTGCTACATAAAAAGTGATATGTGGGGGGCGTGGCTTGCTGATGGAGAGCTAGGACACGCTTTTCACCGCTCCGCTCTGCAGGCGCCCAGAAGGCTTATATTTCCGCCACCCCCGGAGCCCTCAACTACATGGGCCGGACCGGGAAGACCCAGGGACACGGAGGACCTGCAGCGCAGGGACCGGAGACGAGCCTGGACAAATATCTCCGCTCCTCCACTTTACCGCGCTCAGCTACAGCAGCACCTAAGATGGCGGCGGCCCCTCACAGCGCGGGAGCTGCGGCCAGGGAGAGGCGGGAGAGGAGCAACAGATACGCAGCACTACAAGGAGGAGAGGAAGAGGAAGCCCGCCACATCGCTCCACAAGACCCTCACCTGGAGTCTGAGCTAAGTAATTTGATTAAACATCTCCCCACTAAGGATGACCTGGATAGGCTGGCCTCACGCCTGGAGGGCACCTATAGGCAGGAGATCCAGACCCTGAAGGGGGAATTCACAGCCCGGGTAGAAGTGGTGGAGCAGGCTCAGGAGGCCATGCTAGATGAACTGCAGGCCCACAGAGCTCTGATAGAGTCCCATTCTAACATAATAGAGGAGCTACTCTCAGGCCAGGAAGACGCGGAAAACCGCAACCGGAGGAACAACATCCGTGTCCGTGGTCTTCCTGAGTCTGTTCCCTCCGGCGAGCTGAGACGTGTGGTGCAGCAGCTCTTCAATCAAGTGTTGGGAGAACCTGAGGGGCCAGCTATTGAGATGGACAGGGTGCACAGGGCACTTGCTCCGAGATCCACAGATGAGTCCAGAGTCCGAGACGTCATTTGTAGGGTACACTTTTTCACTGTGAAAGATGCCATAATGCAGGCTGCCAGGGCACAGGGACATATATCGTTCATGAACGCTAACATCTCCCTATACCCAGACCTGGCACGTCGTACACTACAGCAGAGGAGAGGACTAAGACCCTTATTGTCGGCACTTAAGGACAATAACATCACCTACCGATGGGGCTTCCCCTTCCAACTCATTGCCACCAAAGATGGTCAGTCTGCTACCTTCCGCAAGAAAGGAGATCTGCCAGGATTCCTACGTGCATTTCGGCTGCCTGATATTGATCTCCCGGACTGGCCTGCGGCCTCGGGTCTCCCACCTCCTCTCCCAAGATGGAGAGAGGTTGGCCGAAGAGGTGCCTCTCGCAGGTCCCCCACTTGAACGACAACTCTCCCAGGGACACTTGAGAACAAGGTCACCAGACGGCCGCCCGGAGAGTGACTTTCTGATGCCCCTGTAGGGTGATTGCAGAAGCTGGGAAATACTCCTCCAGCTATAAGAAATGGTCACCCATATTACGTTATGCCCTTTGAACATCTTGGACTATACAAAATTACATGGTTGATAGACGATACTACTCTAGAATGACCACCATTATAACAACCCCTCCTTCCCTTGACTCACCTCCCCATCCCCTCTTCCCCCCCCACGATTCCTCCCTTCCCCCTGATTTCCCTTTCCCCATGCCCTCTTCTTCCCAACCCTTCCTTTTCCCTTCCATGACTTCTTTATTCCCCACCACTGCTATCATATGGCGGGTCGCAAATACACCAACTTCCGGGGTATATAACATGTACGAGAGCCCCGGGGTGCCTGTAGAGGACGGAGCGGTAGCCCTGTTGGCTTTCACGTCCCCTGAACAGCGAAACAGACACGAGGACTTATTCGTCCAGTCTGTGGTTATGCTATTGGTTTGTTATTTCAGTTTGAAAGTTTTATATTTCAGAATTTATTATGTCTCTCTCTTTTTCTCTTTTCTCTCTATGCTTTCTTCCCCTCTCTTCCTTCTTCCCTTTCCTCCCATAAGGTCAGGAACAGGCAACGTCATCTTTAAATGTCCTAACCTACCTATCTTAGACCATGGTTGATTGGAC
This sequence comes from Allobates femoralis, assembly GCA_033576535.1. NCBI lineage: Eukaryota > Metazoa > Chordata > Amphibia > Anura > Aromobatidae > Allobates > Allobates femoralis. The sequence continues at coordinate 475,364,593 of JARQOC010000006.1, read as the reverse complement.
ATGTTGCTCATACAATGTTAATGGTTTAAATATACCAGAAAAACGCCGCCAAGTTTTATACTCGGCACACAAAAATAGGGTCCATGTCCTGATGTTCCAGGAGACACATTTCAGGACCGATTCCATACCTCAATGTGTCTCTGGGTACTACACGACCAGGTTTCACAGTTCAAACCCCCTGGCGAAATCCAAAGGGGTTTCTATAGCCTTCCATAAGACATTCCATCCCACTGTTCTTAAACAGTTGGTGGATCCGATGGGTAGATACCTCTTCCTCCAAATATCTTGGGCTTCCCATACTTTGGTTTTGGCTAATGTGTACTTCCCCAACAGGTCCCCACATCGTTTTGCAACTAGCCTTAGAACAAAACTGGAGGAGTTCGCGGGTTCTTGCCCCGTCGTCATGGGGGGAGACTTCAACTACCCGTCGGACCCTTCTGTCGACGTCTCCGCTGGTAAGTCATCCCAGTCTGTGTCATCTGTACGCCGTCTTGATAGACAATGGGAGGGAGTGGCCTTGGTGGATGTTTGGCGGGCCCTCCATCTCTCCACCAGGGACTACACTTATTACTCCCATGTGCACGCTGTGTATAGCAGAATCGACAGATTTTATATCTCCCAACCACTGCTAGAGCGGAAGGTAAGGGCCTCAATTGGACATATATTGCAGTCAGATCATGCTCCCATCTACATATCTCTTTGCCTGATGGAGGGAGGTTCAAGGGAATACACATGGAGGTTAAACGATAATTTGCTACATGACACGACTTGTCGAAATGCCATTGCAGCAGCTATTACTGACTTTGTTCATGACCACCGGGATGATCAAACCACACCATCCATACGGTGGGAGGCACTTAAAAGCATATTTATCTCACATGGGGCTCGTTTGAAAAAAATTAGGACGCAGGAGATGGCAACACTCCTACAGGAGATATCCAAATTAGAGGACGCCCATAAGCAAGATCCTTCCTCTCTTGTATTTGCTCAACTATCTGAAAAGCGACACCAATTACTTAAGATACTAGACCAGAAGGATCGCAGCTTTAGAGATAGAATGCGCGCACGTTTCTACCATTTAGGGAACAAAAGCGGCAAATTACCGTATTTTTCGCACTATAAGGCGCACCGGATTATAAGGCGCACCCTCAAAAAATGACTTTTAAGCCGTCTTGGTCCATATATAAGGCGCACCGGATTATAAGGCGCACCATATTACCATAAAAAAAAAAAAAGCTCAGACTGTAAGTAGCCTCCCATCACCCTCCAGTATCCCTATGTAGCCTCCCACCACCCTCCAGCATCCCTCTGTAGCCTTCCATCACCCTCCAGCATCCCTCTGTAGCCTCCCATCACCCTCCAGCATCCCTCTGTAGCACCCCACCACCCTCCAGTATCCCTGTGTAGCCTCCCATCACCCTCCAGCATCCCTCTGTAGCACCACACCACCCTCCAGTATCCCTGTGTAGCCTCCCATCACCCTCCAGCATCCCTCTGTAGCCTCCCATCACCCTCCAGCATCCCTCTGTAGCTCCCCACCACCCTCCAGTATCCCTGTGTAGCCTCCCATTACCCTCCAGCACCCCACACAGTCAGACACACACACACACACACACACATACACACTCAGACACACACACACACACACACACACATACACACTCAGACACACACACACACACACAACTGATTTTTACTTTTTATACTGGTACTTTTGCTTACTGTACTGTGTGGCAAGGCACTTTCAGCGCTGGAGCCCTCAGCAAATCACAGCGCTGGAGCCCACAGCCAATCACAGCGCGGGAGCCCACAGCCAATCACAGCGCTGGAGCCCACAGCCAATCACAGCGCTGGAGCCCACAGCCAATCACAGCGCTGGAGCCCACAGCCAATCAGAGGCTATGGGCTGACGTCAGCTGGCCTCGGATTGGCTCAAGGCTCCTGGGCGGAGCTGTGATTGGCTGATGGGCTCCTGGGCTGTGAGCGCGCGCAAAACAGCGGCGGCACCGGACAGCGGGGACGGCGGCTGGTGATCGCGTCCCCGCACGTGATGCGACGCAGGCACCAGCACCGGCACCAGCATGGATGGCGGGGACGGCGGCTGGTGATCGCGTCCCCGCACGTGATGCGAGGCAGGCACCGGCACCAGCATGGATGGCGGGGACAGCGGCTGGTGATCGCGCCCCTACACAGCGATGCCAGGCAGGCACCGGACAAAGGGGGATGGCGGCACAAAGGTATGCCTTATTTTCTGGGGGGTGCCAAATATTTGCAGGCAAATGGCACCCCCTTAGCACTCTGGGAAAAATCCGTATATAAGGCGCACTGCACTATAAGGCGCACCTATGATTTCTGGGAAAATCTTAGTCTTTTAGGTGCGCCTTATAGTGCGGAAAATACGGTACTAGCTAGAGCACTCCACCCTAGAGCAACCCACAACACCATACCATTTATCCAGAAATCTAACGGCACCAAGTGCCATAAAACAAGTGACATATTGACAATCTTTCGGGATTATTATAACTCCCTATATAACCTGGGGGGTCATTTCCGAGACTTGGAGCAATCCCAGCTAAAACAGAAAATTCAGGACTATTTGAAACGTAGCGGTATCCCGCCCCTTCCACAGTCCATTACTGAAGCCTTGTCAGAGGCCTTCACAATAGAGGAAATCACAGAAGGCTTTGCTGGTTTAAAGGCTGGCAAGGCTCCAGGGCCAGACGGATACACCGCTGCCTTTTTTAAAACATTCTCAGATAGATTGGGACCTCTGTTCCTTGAGGTATGCAACTCGGTTGCCGGAGGCTCGGCTTTTCCTAAGCAGGCTCTCATGGCCCATATTGTGATGCTGCCCAAGCCCGGGAAGGATCCCTCGGTCTGTAGCAACTATCGCCCTATCTCATTAATTAACTTAGACATCAAAGTTTATGCAAAGATCATAGCCAACAGGTTGAGAGAGGGTTTGCCGGAGGTCATTAACATGGACCAGGTTGGGTTTGTCCCGGGTCGGGAGGCCAGGGACAACACGATACGCTCGGTCTCGCTTATCGACGGGGCCAGAAGGAGGGGAATCCCAGTATGCATCCTGTCCCTAGACGCAGAAAAAGCGTTTGACAGGATGCACTGGATGTTTTTATTCGAGATCCTACGTCATCTGGGTCTGTCGGGCAGTGCGTTGAGGTCTATCGAGGCACTGTACGCGGGCCCTACTGCTCGTATTAGCATTAACGGATCCCTCTCTGCGCCGTTCAACATCTCCAACGGCACACGACAGGGTTGTCCGCTTTCCCCTCTGGTATACGTCCTGTGTATGGAATCCCTGGCCTCCTCTCTTAGGGGCAATACTTCCATAAGTGGGGTCCCAATGGATGGGGGGGAGCATAAATTAGCCTTATTTGCGGACGACTTGCTTCTATATTTGTGTAACCCATTGATCAGCCTTCCGAACTGCCTGGACGAAATTCGTAGATATGGGCAGTTGAGCAATTTTAAAATCAATATGTCAAAATCAGACATGTTGAACATATCCCTCCCAGAGGTGGTGGTTCGCCTGTTAAAGTCTGATTACGGGTTCAAGTGGAAGCAAGATGCCCTTAAATACCTCGGCATCCACCTGACAAATGATCCGGCTGCCCTATTCTCCCTGAACTACCAACCTCTATTAAAACAAATAGAGACAGATCTTAGCAAATGGCATAAACTCTCACTATCATGGATGGGGCGGGTCAATGCAGTCCGAATGGACCTTCTTCCTAGATTACTGTATTATTTCCAGACCATCCCATACCTTCTTCCCGCCTCTTTCTTCTCTAGGCTGAAGACCATGGTCACCAAATTTATTTGGTCCCATAAACGGGCCAGACTAGCGTACCGTCTTCTGACCCGAAGAGTTGATAGAGGTGGGGTGGGTCTCCCGGATTTTCAGCTGTACCATCTTGCCTCCATGGGTAAATGCATTATAGACCTGTTTCAACTGGAAAAGGCCAAAAAATGGACTCATAGCGAGAGATGTGTGTCTCCCTTCCACCCCCTGTCGGAGATTTGGTCTGAGGGGATGTTGCCTGGGACATCAGGTGGTTTCATCACTAAACAACTGAAACTATTTATCCAAAGATATAACAAGACCTTACGACTCACGACAATCCCAGGACCCCTGACACCAATTTTCGGGAATCCCCAGTTTAGAGTGAGTCAGAGTGAGCGGGGGTTTCTACACCTAGACAGATCTTCCCACCCGACTTTAATTTGCTTCATCACAGACGACATGGTCAGTGATATTGGGTCCCTGTTTTCTGGCTTGGTCCCACCTCCGGACGCTTGGTTTCACATGGCCAGATTGAAACACTATTTCCGGTCTTTACCCAGATCTAGTGTCTTCCGACCATTGACCCAATTCGAAAAATGGTGTACAGACGGCTGTCCTCTGGACCATACAGTATCTACCTTATACAAGTTATTCCAGGATTCGGCAGGAGGTTCCACGGATGCTATGCCCGCCTTCACCACTAGATGGGAGCATGATCTTAACAGAACTTTCACTGTATTGGAATGGGAGAAAATTTTCCTCTTTACCCGCAAATCCTCTATGTCTGTCGATTCTCAAGATCGCAATTACAGGATAGCGGCACGGTGGTACAGATGCCCAGCGGAGATCAACAGACTGTTTCCATCCAGATCGGCCGATTGCTGGAGACAATGTGGTCAAAGAGGCACCTATCTCCATATGTGGTGGGGGTGCGACCGCATACGTACCTTGTGGAACGATGTGGAGGACCTGTTTGGCAGGACAACCCACACTCAAATAAAAATTGACGCACAGATGGCTTTATTGTCATGCTCGGGTATGTCCATAGCTAAATTCAAAAAATCCCTCCTCCGTTATTTTCTCACGGCAGCGAGACTCCTTATTTCCAGATTGTGGTTGAAGCCCGAACGTCCGACTAGGGGAGACCTAGTTCATGAACTGAATAACACCTGTAGATTGGAGGAATTGATTGCTCATAGCATGCCAGATGAGTGTAGCATCACGAGGCACTGTGACATGTGGGCATCATGGTTAATGATACGAGAATCTGAGTCCTTAAAGTCTTGGTTGACACAGCACAGCTAAATAATCACTTTACAATTTACGACACTTGAAAATTTGTATATGAGACTTACTGACCCTCCCAGTTCCTTTGACCCTACCCCCTCTCACCTCTTCTTTCTTCCCTTCTTTAATTTTCTTCTTTCTTTAATTCTCTTTCTATTCTTTTTACTTAATTACTAAATATATTATGTGGTTAGAGTACCCTCAAAGTACTTGAGATTCTTTGAACAATACTGCTTGCCTGATTCAATACGCATTCATTATACCAACATGATCATATGTCAAGGCGATAAGTGGCTTCATATAGGGTCTTACCCCTATGGCCCGTATTGGTCGAATGTACGAGTCTGCAGCATGCCACATGGATATTTTCCTAGTTTATTGTGTTATTTCTATAAAATACGCTAATAGATTTTCGAATACTATTTGTTTTGGAAATTGTTAACAACTTCAAAAAAGTTAATAAACATTGATTTATACAAAAAGTGATATGTGCATCAATTCATTTAAGTGCAAATGCAAAAATAGTAGGCAGTCCAATAACAGCTCTATACAGTATATAGCCATCTGGTTTTGTTCCAGGAGGAGGGTCCCAGTTAGTACATGCCTGCATGATAGGTGGAACGCTCAACTAGGACATCACTTCCAACCTATGAGTATTCACACATGTTAGATACTAAAATGATGGCCTCCCTTAACCTCTTTATGACCAAAGACTTATATACGGTATATGTCCTTGGCTCTGTCCCTCCCTTCCTCAAGAGCGGAGCTTGCATCATTCCCTGTACATGTCAGCTGATTTGATCAACTGAAATGTGAAGCTGACAGCACCAATTGGATCGGCGATCTGATTATTGCTCTTAAACCTTTGAATCGTGCTGTCAGTCACCGACAGCGCGAAACAAACCCCGCAGCGGGGATCGCGCTATTTCCCACAGGCATCGGAGGTCCCATGATGTGATCACAGGACCTCGATGTGTTACCTTGAGAGCCCGGGGGTCTTGTGATGACTCTGGATGCTGTCTGCAATCACTTCCTCTGGATTCCTAGCGGTTGTCGGCATCCACAGAAAGTGATCATTTCTCCTGTACACAGACGTGCGGTAGCAGGTCTGTACATAGGAGAATGGGTCGGAGTGTGTAGTGCTGAACCCCCCTAAGGGGCAGTGTAAAATAAACAGAAAATAAATTTGAGACCAACAATAGATTTATGGTCCTGTCCATAAATCTGTGATCAATGACGTATCATTGATCGTTGATACGGGTCACACACAACGATGTAGTTTTGACATTGCTGCAACGTCACAAAACCAGTAACGTTGCAACAATAACGTTCACGATATCGTTGTGTGTAACGGGCCCTTTATACACAAGCTGCGGGATTAGAAATGTTATTGTTTCCTGCACATATATTGATTATAATTAGTAGGATTCAGACGAAGCCTCCTACACAACGTGATTAACAAGGACATCACTATAGGATTGTGTGAAAAAGAGCTTTATTTTAAAAGAAACATTGGAGCCAAAAATGAGAGGATCTGGGCCCCAGAGCTTATTTTCTCACCATTTTGTATGTGCTCTCAAGTATTAAAACATTAATGAGCACTCTGCATTGTACATAATTACACACAACACTGCTACATAGGATAGTATACGCACACCAAGCTGTTTTACATACACATACAGCGCTGGTACATATATACATTTATATACACACACTGTGTACACATTGTCTCATTTTGCAATTCCTTCAACTTAATGTGATTGATCACATGACCATGTGAGTTATTTATGATGGTCAACAAAAAAAAAATTGTGTGTACTCTAAGCAAAATCTCTTCTTTGGAGTCATCATTGGGGAACCCAGGAGACTATGGGTGTATGCTACTGCCACTAGGCAAAATAAAAAAGTTGGCTCCTCCCCAGCAAAATAAACTCCCCGAGGGAGACTGGTGAGTTAGTGTAAAACCAGTAGGAGAAGCAATCTGAAATACATGCAGACTGGCCCAACAGAGACATATAAGAAGGCCAGGTGCTGGGTCCCCCAATGAAGGTTTAGAGAAAAAGATTTTACGGTGCGTACACAAAACTCTTCTTTTCTCTATCGCTTAATTGGGGGACACGGGAAACCACGGGACGTCCTAAAGCAGTCGCCAAGGGTGGGAAGTGAACGACTAGAAAATAAGGAAGAAAAGAAGACGGATCTTCAGATCAGAAACGGCCGCTGCAAGTTGCAAACTATCAAAACCTGAGCCCGAAGCAATAAGTAAGATAAGATAAGATAAACTTTATTGATCCCGGAGGAAATTACAGTATTACAGCAGCAGAACAAAGATCAAGAACATTTCACACTTTACAAAATAAGTCTATATGGAAGCAAGGGGCCTGACAACACGATGGAGGCGAGGAGAATGAGAAACCTGGATTGATCTCTCCTGAACATCTAATACGCTTCCAGGGTGAGGAAGCTAGTCCAGACCGGATGGTGCTTATAGAAACTTTCTATGAGAATCTATTGAGAATAAGAAATTGTAATATATGAGAGGCCTGTACCTGATAGGAAGAAGGTGCTGTGAGCAGGCAAAAAGTATATGATAGATCCAGAAATAGGACAGTGCAATCGTTCCACCCCCTATGGTGGTCGGAGTGGTCCACTGATGAGGAATAACTAAGGGACCACATCAAGGGCTAGAATGGGCCGGTAAACAAGAATGTAAGTCTCCATTCCTAAGGGAGCTGAGGAAGGAAGGGGACCTTCTTTACTATGAGAGGTCGAACAATACAGTCAGATGAAATGGAAACGATCACAAAAAAAAAAGTGATCTGGAGGTTTACAGCAGATATTTCTACAGAAGTAATATCATGGAGTAGTTCCATGAGCCGGAGCCTTCCCCTGTGGGCTCTAGTGTTGAAATCATTCTGGAATCGGAGAATGACAGGGGGATTGGGTAAGAGGATAGCGCAGGGAATCCCTGAGCATAGAAGGGTCTGAAGAAAGGTCCGAAAAGCTTTCTGTGATCCAAGGCTGATAACTATGGTGCACCTCCGAACCAGATATGGATGAGGACCCAAATGGCGACCTCTCTCAGAACAAGTACCTGAACCTGCCACAGAGACGGGAATTGCAGGGAATACCTGCGACAATTGTTTAGTCCATAGGACAGTAACGGTCTGCTCCAACGCAGCAGAATTGCTCTAACTCGACTGAGAGTAGACGATTCTACCAGAGGAGAAATGACCAGCAAAGGTTCCACCTCCCAGAGTGGAATGTAGCCGAGGGTGACTGAAGATGTCGGTGGGAGAATGTTCAGGGCCAGAAGGACTGGAATATGTTTCAGTATCAAGTAGATTTTTTTTTGCAGCCTTTATTCTTCCTTATGGGGTCTTACATAGCGGAGGAAAGACTGGAATATGTGGTTCCAAGGAAAATAGGAGTGACCCTTAGCATGTGAGGTCCTGGAACCAAACATAACCGGTTGAGAGAGGACTGAGGAATCCCAGGTTGCATAGGATAACTTTGCTGATGACCTGAACCCTGCAATAATCCTGTAAGGATGTCTGAGCCTAAAGTGTGAGACAAAAATGAAGTGGTTAAGGGAAAAAACTGCATTAAGGTCTGTGGATTGGAAGCCGCCACGGTTCCCTGGATAGAAGGAACCCCATCAACGAGAGCGAGGATGGGCAAGGACATAATGCCAGACAAGGCTTTGGCCGATTCAGTCTTAGGGATGTTCTAAATGAAAGGAGATAAAAGAGTTCGGCAAACTCAGAGGCAGGCCTTTGGATATAAACCACAATACAGCATTGTTGCGATGATTGTATATAGACTATTAGTAGTTGTGAAAAAACAGTCAATCTACAAGCATATATAGGAATGCTTTCTAGGAGGTCCCATGGCTTGTGCAGAGGGTCCGGGGAACAGCCGATGCCACCAGGTACAGGTCAGATGGACAGGTCTGCTGACACTTCCAGCAGAAGAGCAGTGTACTAGTGCTGACGAGGTGAATGGAATAAGTCACTATAAAGGCCCAGTTACACACACAGATAATTGTGCAGAGATTGTTGGCAGATCTCTGGTTGTAGTGAAATCATGGACACATTGTTCCTGCTGGGTATGCAGGGTTAAAGAAAACACACGCAGGCCCTGAGCAGGGGAACAAAAGTAGAAAAAAAAAAAGTGTGCAGAACTCCCGCTCTGGGAAGGCGCTTCTATAGACCAGGGAGGGTGGGCAGAGAGCCAATGCCTCTGATTGACCATCATGTCGCAGCTGCTATAGTAGGCCCTGGACAAAGCCAGTGGCAAAAGTGGAAGATCAGGCTGCCTGGGAGAACCATGATGGCGCAGAAGCCGCAAAAAAGTCCAGAATATGAAAAATAAAATGAATCCAGGATGACGGCATCCTCCACCCGCCACTGATCTTGCAGGTGGCGCTGAAAACAGCCCGAGTTCTCTGGAGATATGGCCGTCTTACTCCCAGGGCCCATTCTGTGGAGCGACCGTGATGGAGGAAGGGGGAGTCACAAACCAGGATTTTGTGGCTCTGTACACAGATAAGTTGGAGAGGATGGGGTCTGGCCACATGGGTCAGAATGGGGAACTTCATAGATCAGACCATGCTGTTCCCCTCTGCCCATACTGTGGGAAAGCAGGGGGAGAATTTCCACCCTTTTGCCTGTAGAGCTATGTCTGAAAAACAAAAGGGAATCTGTCAGACCAAAAATCCATACGTAACTGATATAATTTTCTAATTCCTCTGGTAAAGCTCTTTCTATTCATGTATTTTACATATACTCCCCCCATCCTCTGTAAACTGCAAAAAGAGATTCATTCCATCTGTCAATCACAGTGAGTGATCACTTACTTCTCTGCTGCCCACTCCCCAGGGAATGAATATTCATGTAGTGACATCACTGCCATGCCAAGCCAATATGCATTGCCCTCCTCTGCACGTGCACAAGGAAAGTTCAGGTCACTCACATCGGGGAAGGGGGGGGTCTGTGTCCTCCTGTCTGTGCTGCTCTCACTTGTATGCAGGAAAAACAAATGTTCAAATAAACACATCTCTCACAGTCAGCACCGGCTTGTGCTCAGAGCAACAAACAATTTTCCCCTCTCCACCAGGAGTTCAGCACAGATGAAGGAGACTGCCTTATAGTTCAGTTAAGTATGTGAGAGCAGCCCATGACCGCTTCCTATGGACACTAAACTAAAACTGACAAGTCTCCCTCCGGTTGGGGGTGTATACTTCTGGGGAGGAGCGAACTTTTTAATTTTGCCTAGTAACAGCAGCATGCACCCATAGTTTCCTGTGTTTCCCAATGAAGCAATAGAAATATATGTAATTTATTTTTCACGTTCTAGGTTTCCTAATGGCTTTTCTCTGTGTGGGCTGCTTGATGCTTAAGAAGGTACCATTTTTGGGTAAAACATTTCCCACATGATGAACATGAAAAAGGCTTCTCCCGTGTGTGAGTTTTCTGATGTCTAACAAGATTTGATTTCTTTGTAAAACATCTCGCACATTCTGAACATGAAAATGGCTTCTCCCCTGTGTGACTTCTCTGGTGTATAATAAGATGCGATTTCTGGTCAAAATATTTCCCACATTCTGAACATGAAAATGGCTTCTCCCCAGTGTGACTTCTCTGGTGTATAACAAGATGCGATTTCTGGTTAAAATATTTCCCACATTCTGAACAGAAAAATTGCTTCTCCCTTGTGTGAGTTCTCTGATGCTTAATAAGACTTGATTTATCTGCACAACTTTTACCACATTTTAAACATAAAAAAGGCGTCTCCCCTGTGTGGATTCTCTGGTGTTTAAAAAGATGCGATTTCTGATTAAAATATTTTCCACATTCTGGGCATGAAAATGGCATCTCCCCTGTGTGAATTCTCTGGTGTATAAGAAGGCTTGATTTCTGATTAAAATATTTCCCACATTCTAAACATGAAAAAGGCCTCTCCCCTGTGTGAGTTCTCTGGTGTATACCAAGATATGATTTCAGATTAAAACATTTCCCACACTCTGAACATGAAAATGGCCTTTCCCCTGTGTGAGTTCTGTAGTGTATAACAAGATTTGATTTCTGGTTAAAACATTTCCCACATTCTGAACATGAATATGGTTTCTCCCCAGTGTGAATTCTCCCATGCATAACAAGAGACGATTTCTTCTTAAAATATTTTCCACACATAGAACAAGAAAATCTACTCTCCTCTGTGTGAAGTTTTTCATTTTTAGCAAAAGATGTTGTTTCGAGGGGAAGACTATTTCCATATTCTGAACGTGACAATGGCTTCTTTGCTTTAAGAGCATTTTGTAATTTAAATCCTATTTTCTGACTTTTATTTTTCTTAGTATTCTGTGATGAATCAGAAGATAAGACCTGTTTCAAAGGATCAGATGATAGATATTTGGTGTGAAGGGATGATGGGATATCTGGAGTAATGGCATTCACTTCAACTTTATCATGTGTGATGTCAAGTTCCTTTGATTTATAAACTGAAGATGTTAATTGTCCTTCTGATCTCCTGGTACAGTCATCTGAAAAGAATAGAACTAATTATTATCTTTGAACAAAATATTCTTGACGTTTATATTTTTGAACGCTTTCTAGTTATGTCCATAGAACTTGCAAGTTATGTAGTAAAACAGAATTATTCACTAAAACAATGAGAGTTCACAGTCTAATAGAAGACCTCATAGGATGAGCCAGTATTATATTATTATTATTAATTATTATTATTGTTATTAAATATTTATATAGCGCAATTAGGATCCATGGCGCTTTACATGTGTAAGGGCAGACGAGGACAAGAACATAAAATGACGACAATTAAATCATACAGGTACAGTAGGGCAGAGGATCCTGTCCCCAAGGGCTCACAGTCTATAGGGTGGGGAGACAGTAGGAAGGGGAGAGGTGAGGGTGAGATGGTGCAGCGGATTAGGTCTCGGTGTGTGTTGTAGGCTTGAAGGAAGAGGTGGGTCTTCAAGTTTTTCTTGAAGGTTCCCAGGGTCGGGGAGTGTCTTATGTGGTGGGGGAGGGAGTCCCAGAGTCTGGCAGAAGCACGAGAGAAGGCTTGTATGCGGTTGTGTGAGGAGGAAATGCGAGGGTAGAAGAGAAGGAGTTCTTGACAGGAGCACAGATTGCGTGAGGGGAGGTATCGGGAGACCAGGTTGCAGATGTATGGAGGAGACAGGTTGTGTATGGCCTTGTATGTCAGGGTTAGGGTTTTGAACCAGGATCTCTGGGAAGTGGGGAGCCAGTGAAGGGCTCGGCAGAGGGGGGAGACAGGTGGATGAGTCGGGCAGCGGAACTGAGAATGGTTCAGAGAGGTGCGAGGGAAGTAGTGGGGAGGCCGGTGAGCAGGAGGCTGCAATAGTTGAGGCAGGAGATGATGAGGGCGTGGACAAGTGTTTTAGCAGTGTCATGGTCAAGGAAAGAGCGGATTCGGGTAATGTTTTTGAGCTGGAGTCAGCAGGCGGTGACGAGGGCTTGGATGTGGGGCTTGAAGGAGAGGGAAGAGTCGAGGAGTGCCCTGAGGCACTTGGCGTTGCGGACGGGTGAGAGTGAGCAGACATTGACAGAGATGGATAGGCTTGGGGGGGATGGGAGAGCGACTAGGGGGGGGGGGGGAGACGATTAACTCAGTTTTGTCCATGTTAAGTTTGAGGAAGGGAGCGGAGAAGAAGGATGAGATGGCGGTCAGGCGTTGTGGAATTTTGGATAATAGGGAGGAGAGTCAGCGGGGCAAGCTAATGCCTAGAAAGGTAACTTCCAGAGCGAGGAGCTGTTTCTGATGGACATCAGTAATGCCAGAGGTGGGTGTACGAACCCTGAGTGGGAATTGAACTGTATACCGTGTATTTGATATAATAATATTATAATAATAATATTTATTCATTTATATAGCGCTATTAATTCCATAGCACTTTACATACATGAGATACCTCCCCGAGTGATGAAAGCTCAATCTGGAGGATGGAAGAAGCGAGCTAAGGAGGCTCAGGGAGATGGTACAAGCCCATTTGAAGCAGGAGAAGCTGATGTCTGAAAGGACTCTGCTAATAAAAGGGCAGTTGAAGCAAGAAGAACTTCAGTGACTGGCTGTTGAGTGCTGAGTAAGTGTGCTGGAGAGAGATGTCTAAGCTCAGAGGTCACCTGGCAGAGTTGCCAGTCAGTAAATATGGCAGCATTGGAGAAGATGGAGCAACAGGTCTCTATCTTGGCCAAGTGTTAATGACGTTGGGACGCAGAGGAGGAAAGCTCTGAGAGCTGATCCAGATGGTTGTCTAGAGACAGTAGGAGAGAAGGAGATTCCTTTGTCCCAGAGCCGTGTGGCTGTTCCAGAAGATCGGAAGGGAGCTCCTAGAGAGCCAAAGTATACAAGAAAAGCTCAAAGACTACTAAAGGAAATTGTCCAGGTGCCTAGTTCTCTAGCAAGAGCCGTCATTGGAAAGGCTGGACAAGGCATGCAGGAGATGATGGATAAGGCTGGAGGGGTGAGAATAAGAATTCCTGGTACTGATGAGAAGAAGATGTTCCGAGAAGTTGATATGGTTCCATTCCACATTATCAGAACGTTAGAGAGTCTTAGAAAGATGCGGACTCTGCTGGACTGCCATGTGGTGTACCTTAAACGTGAAAGAAGGCGACGTGAGGAGTAGCTATATTTCATGTTTGCAAGACCGAACTTGCCTTCAACTCAAGGTACAGGAAAGGTTGCGAGCTTCTCCAAATAGTGGAAGTGACTGGTCTCTGGAGGGGAAAGAGGTGAGAAGAAACTGCCAACAGAGAGACAATCACAGATGCCCTAAAGAGAAGCGATGGTCACTGGAGGAAGGTGTGGCCTCACCTGTTCAGCAGAACAGACCCTACAGTAAAAAGGGGCAAGGTTAAAGAGGACCCAATTATATGTTGGGCTATGGAACAGAGCCTGAATCATCCAGGCTTTTTGAAACTATCCCGAAAGCAAGGGTGTATTGAGGAACTGGTTATTAAATGCTGTAAGAGATAGAGACAGCCAAATATATACTGCAAGAAGGCGCCATGATAGATCTGCAAATGAAGGATGCGGAGGATCTAGAGTTGACAAGTCTTCTGGTAGCTCCAGGCTGAAAGGCCCTGGCAGTAGCCCCTGTAGTGTACATGTAAACGCAGGTTAAGACCAGACAGTAGACTCGGCTATAAGTGCGTCTCACTACTAGACTGCACTGACCATTCAAAGTGGTCAGGGAGAGAGAGGTCTGAAGATGAGGCATACCTTACAACGGGGTTGACAAAAGGGGGTCTAATACGTGACTAACTGCTGGGGGTGGGGATGGCCTCACAGAGACAGGACTCATACAAATGAGGCAACCGAATATGACAAAGTCTGACTTTTGGTGGCGAAAAATGGCGACCCTCCTGGTATAGGACATTATGGTGCAAAGCCTAACGGCTTTAGGCAGAGGGGGGAAATATGTAGAATGGTATTGTCAGAATTCTAAATGGAGGTTTTGATGGATCTTTTAGTTCTACAAAAACCTAATGTAGACATGGGTGTGTTTGTCTAGTGAGTGTACCCCAATCCACTTAATGATTGCTACATCACACCTTGTTATGATCTGGTTTAGTCTCGTGTTATCGGCTCCTTGCTTGTGTATTTGTTTTTGTTCTGTTCCAAGTCTATTTACGGACTACTCTTAAGTCTTCAGATTTTCTACTTCCTCTGTCCTCCTGAATCTGACCCATCCGCCTGGCTACTCTTCTTGCCGTCTCAAACAGCAGCTAACTGTGGCCCCAGCCTAGGAGTCCCTGTGTGAGTCCAGACCCATGCATAGGTCTTGAAGGGTGAAGGGCAAGCCAATCCCTGGGATCTGGAAAGCAGAGTAGATAGTGTACAGTCCATTCATGGTTGCCATTTTTTTTAAATGCCAGGTGACCACAAACACTACTCTTGTTACTTTCTGCCTGTAGACTAGTTTTTGACTGCAAAATCTGTGTTTCAATACGTAATTGGCGCTCCTTCCTTTCTGAACTCTGCCATGTACCCAGACAGCAGTGCACAACCGTATGTCAAGTATTGTCAGATTCAGGAGAAATTGGAAAATAATTTGTAATTTCTATTTGTTTGCTTGAACTTGTTTGGATGTTAGTCAAAGTTCTTTATCCACCATCCGCACAATCTTGCATTGAAATCTCTAGTCAATTTTTCTTTTCCATCCACATCTAGGGAGGTTAGCCACAGTGCCATGGGCTTTAAACTTCTTAATGACACTGCGCATGGTAGACACAGGAACATTCAAGTCTTTGGAGATGGATTTGTAGCCTTGAGATTGCTCATGCTTCCTCACAATTTGGCCTCTCAAGTCCTCAGACAGTTCTTTGGTCTTCTTTCTTTTCTCCATGCTCAATGTGGTACACAGAAGGACACAGGACAGAGGTTGAGTCAACTTTAATCCATGTCAACTGGCTGCAAGTGTGATTTAGTTATTGCCAACACCTGTTAGGTGCCACAGGTAAGTTACAGGTGCTGTTAATTACACAAATTAGAGAAGCATCACATGATTTTTCTAACAGTGCCAATAATTTTTGTCCACCCCCTTTTTTATGTTTGGTGTGGAACTATATCCAATTTGGCTTTAGGACAATTCTTTTTGTGTTTTTTTTTGTTGAAGACAAATTAAATGAAGATAATAATACCAAACAATTTGTGATTGCAATAATTTTCAGGAAGAAACTGAGTATTATCTGACAGAATTGCAGGGGTGTCAATACTTTTGGCCAACACTGTATCATCCCAAAAAATAAAAACATGTTGGCAAAATTCTGCCGACCTAAAATAGGAATACAGCAAATGTTATTAACTATTCTGTGTGGTATCACGTTCTCACCTGGGCGGTTGTCAGTGGGGATCTCCTCTTTACACCGCTCATCACCCCTCACATATGTCTCTGTAGTATTAATATGGGGCAGATCATCATCACCCCTCACATATGTCTCTGTAGTATTAATATGGGGCAGATCATCATCACCCCTCACATATGTCTCTGTAGTATTAATATGGGGCAGATCATCATCACCCCTCACATATGTCTCTGTAGTATTAATATGGGGCAGATCATCATCACCCCTCACATATGTCTCTGTAGTATTAATATGGGCAGATCTTCACCCTGAAACAAAGATTGTAAAAGTCACAGACAGATGGAGAAGTCCCATCTATGATCAGCTGTAATCTGCCATCTCCACCGTTCTCATTACACAAGTATAAAACATATGCACTGTGTGCAGAATTATTAGGCAAATTAGTATTTTGATCACATGATACTTTTTATACATGTTTTCCTACTCCAAGCTGTATATTCTTGAGAGCCAACTACCAATTAAGTAAATCAGGTGATGTGCATCTCTGTAATGAGGAGAGGTGTGGTGTAATGACATCAACACCCTATATAAGGTGTGCTTAATTATTAGGCAAATGCCTTTCCTTAGGCAAAATGGGTCAGAAGAGAGATGTGACAGCTCTGAAAAGTCCACAATTGTGAGAAGTCTTGCAGAGGGATGCAGCAGTCTTGAAATTGCCAAACTTTTGAAGCGTGATCACCGCACAATCAAGCGTTTCATGGCAAATAGCCAACAAGGTCGCAAGAAGCGTGTTGGGAAAAAAAGGCGCAAAATAACTGCCCATGAATTGAGGAAAATTAAGAGTGAAGCTGCCAAGATGCCATTTGCCACCAGTTTTGCCATATTTCAGAGCTGCAACGTTACTGGAGTATCAAAAAGCACAAGGTGTGCCATACTCAGGGACATGGCCAAGGTAAGGAAGACTGAAAAACGACCACCTCTGAACAAGAAACATAAGATAAAAACATCCAGACTGGGCCAAGAATATCTGAAGACTGATTTTTTAAAGGTTTTATGGACT